>PVJO010007736.1:0-80026 GCA_004026905.1 Hystrix cristata | reverse complement strand
ACTACATACCCATCGACAGTAGAATGGATAACTCACTACAGATTTTATAATGGAATACTTTATAAAAGTAACAGATCATTCTATCCTACATAAAAAAACATACATGATAAAAATTAGTGTGATGTTAAAGTTCACAGAGATAAACAAATATATAAGAGTAGAAATAAGAACACTAAGAAATAAAATCTGAGGAATACTTCAGATTTTGAAAAGTGTTACAAAGACTATATTAAAAAATACCAGTGTGGAAAGAAAAAAACAAATAGCAGTGTGGTAGACAAACAGACCAGTGAAATAAAATATAAAGCCCAGAAGTAGACTTGAGTACATACAGAAATTTACGTGTATTCAATATTTTATAAAGGTGGCATCTTAAATGGCTAGGACAAAGATTGACTTCATAATAAATAGTACTGAGATAACCATTTAGCTACACAAAAGTAAATTCAAATAGTTTAGGGGTCTACATGTAAAATAAACCATTTAGCTACTAGAACCAAGCATTAATAAAGGAATATTTAGTGTAGAAAAAGGTTTTCTAATTGTGAAAATGTAGAGGAAGTAGAAGAAAAGATTTTAAGTCTCCCCAAATAGAAACTGAAATTCTGTATGGCACAAATGGTTAGAAATAGAGTAACAATGACAACAACAACAATAAAAAATCAACCAACAATCAAAATTAAATTTTTGTAAATTATCCTGTAGATAAAATTTAAAGACTCTCATACATTGCAGGACAAATGATCAAAATTCTGATATAAAACTCTGAAAAAGAGAAGTGAATAATTAACACAGAGAACAATATTAGTGAGTCCTAAAAATGTGTGGGTAAATGTTCAAATTTACTGATAACAAGATAACATGAACTAAAACAACCATGAGATATTGTTTTTCGCTGATATGTGGACAAAAATAACAAGTATCTGAGCATGTTTTCTTCTCTGGCTGTAGGTAAACAAGTACTCTTGTCCAGTACTGATGAAAATGCACACAGCCTCACACCTTCTAGAGGAGGGTCTGGCCAACTACAAATACACTTAATTTTTGACCCAGTAATCAGTTACTAGGAACCCACCCTGAAGAACACCTCCAACAAGAAAACAATAATAATAACAACTATGTACAAAGATATTGATGGCAGCTTTGTTTGTACCTGCAAAATTCTGGAAACAATGTAAAAGCACACTCTTGGGAGTGTGGCTAAAGATACTGTGTCTATTCATTTGAATAATACATGGTTATAAAAAGGGATGAACATGATCGGGAAATTGATATGGAGGGATTCTCAGGACATACTGTATTGCTAAAAGAGCAAAGTGCAGAATATTTCTACAGCATGCTATCCTTCAGATGTCAAAGAGGATATAAGAATATGTGTTTCTTCCTACCGAGGAAAAATTACACAGAGAAAATGAATGGGAAAGGTGTAGAAAGAAAGGTGAATCTAACTGAGCTAGAACGAGAATTGTGAGACTTTTCTAAATCCTCTTTTGTGCAGTTTTGACTCTAGGAATCATATACATGTTTCTCATGCCACAATAATGGACAAACAACCGAAATCAAACATGATTTAGGAAACTCAAATGGCATACAAATGGTAACAAATCCACCATACCGAACTACAGATGTGAAACACTGAAGGGGGCCAGGAAGAAAAAAATAAACCAATGTACATATGGACTGCATCAGGTCAGGATAAAGACAAATAGAATTGTATATAAATATTTCACTCTTCCTAATAGACGAGTTTGTCACAGACATTAGCAATTTCTAGATTGCTTTATTTGTGAATAAGGATTGAACAAATAGTTAAACAGATATTGTAGGAAATAATGAGAGCCAGGATTTTCATCTATTAGATAATTACACTCTAAATAAGAAGACCGGAATGAAATTTGTGGTGCTAGATTAGATCAGAGGTTTTGGTATGAATTTACATATGTGTGTCAGTGTGCTCAAACATGCATGGGTGTGTGTGTGTGGGTTGGTGGGTGTGGGTGTGTGTTTCCTAACTCTTTCGCTAAGTGTTGGAAGAATAACACTTCAACGCATTCAGCACATCTAATATCTGGATTTTAGTTTCCAGATACCATTTCTCAATAAAATGAATCAGAGGTCCTGGGAAAAATGGCTGATTCTAAAAAACACATAAGATAAGAGCCTGGAATATTTCACAGTTCCACGAAGTAAGGAACTGCTCAAAAAGAACTGAGAGCATGTTGAAATAACGCAGATGGCATCCAGAAAAAATTGTAGTGAGAGGACAAAATGAAAATTTCATTGTAATATGTAAGAATAAAAGTACAGAACTCGTATTAATACAATTAAATAAATATGTAGAAAGAAAAGAAAGGACTGAGCAGTACTCTTCAAGATGGTCATAAAATCAGGAAACACAAAGAAAGTCAAGCACCGTCACAGGCTGCAGGGAGCTATGGAGACCTGCAGCTAAGCTCAGTCCACGCAAGCATTTACATGAAACACATGCTCCTGGATTTAAACCCAGAACAGAAAGAAAGGCCACTTATCGAGAAAAAAAAAATGGTGAGTTTAAAATGATCTATAGTTCAATTAATTCTTTCAAATCTTTGTTTCTTGGTTTTGATAATTGAACTATGTAAGATGGTAACTTTCCAGGAAGCTGCATTAGGCCATACTATTCAGGAACTCTCTGTATCAGTTTTGTGATATTTCAGGAAGTCTAAAATTATTTCTTAATAAAACCTTTAAAAACAATTATTTAGGTTCACAACATTTACAGTAACACTTAAAAACCATGAGAGAAGAATAAGCATAAAATGCAGGCATGTGGTGACATTTGAGTGTCACAGTATGGGAAATGGATTGGGGAGGGACACTCAGGGGAATCTAAAGGTAATTTTAATACTGTTTTTAAAATAAGTGTGAATACATGAATGTTCATTATCACGTGGTTATTTATACCTCTTGTGTATTTGATCATTGTTTGACTCAATGCAAACAAATATGTGAGATTGTAGCAGAAACATGAAGGGTACACACAAGAACAGATTCTTCTGTAGCAATTTGAAGTCCTACCTCATGGTATCAGAATACTCCAGAAAAGGTCTTTCAATGTTATAATTTAAAGTGTTAGATTTGCTTACTTCTTCATCAGGAAGTCTTTAGTATGAGTGGGCTTGCTTGGGAGGATAGTAAAACCCTGGCAATAGTGCGGTTTAATTCTGAGTGTGCTGTCAGTGGAGAAAGGGGAGCTGTTGGAATATTTGCCTGTGGATACAATTTTAAGAAAAGCAAATGGAAGAGAGTACTTATCGGCAGACACCGAGAAGGGGAAAAACCCTGCAGTGAGTCTCAAGATATCCAATTAAGATAAAATTAAATCATGCAAATATTGATCCAGTTAAATTTGCCAGGGGTAAGTCTTATTAGCAGTCAAATCTCACATACCAAGGAACTGTAGAAAAGACAAATACATGTATGTAGATATAAAATCGGGATGGTAATAAGAGAGAAAAACACATTTGATTTCGCCTTTGCACTTGCATCGATTAACTTGTCGTTTTTCTTATGACTAGTTACGTTCAAAATATTAGAATCCCTTCCCACATGCTTAATACCATCGTAGATAACGCTCTACCTTCAGGGAGGTCACATTTTGTTTAAATGAGATCCACACAATCTTAGGTAATTCTCTACAGAACTAAATGGATAAAAGAGAAAACAATATCCATGAGCCCCACGGTGACCAGAAAGTTCTGGGTGTTCTGGCAGAATGATTTCACAGACCAGAGGAATACTGTGCTTGCATTATTAATTGACATTATGCTTTGGGGAACTTTATTCCATTTGTTGTAGGAAAATGTATTTACTTCCACAAGTATATTTAAATGGACTCATCATCCGAATCATTTCAATAACTTTTTCTACAAGGATATAGTTTCCAACAGTAAATTTCTCCATTAAAAGGTTTGCATTAAACCAAATTCATAAAAAATACACCCACAAAAAAAGATACAATTAGTCATGAATTTGTTTAGTAGTGTCTTCATTGTTTAGGTCCATTGTTTAGTTATTAGTCATAAAATAATAGGTATTGCTGATAGAGAAAATTGTTGGTTTCTTTCCAGTTTGCCAACTCATGCATATCTGCTTGAGTGGCGGCCACATCAAAGCAGCCCGCTCTGGAGGCCACATTTTCCACTGGTGCTAAGCTAGGATCAAAAACTTTGGGGGGTTTTCTTTTGGAATGGCACTCAGAGCTCACAGCACATTCAGGAACTTAATCCTCGGTGGAAGAGAATCTTAATCCTTTGACAGTGGATTTGATTTTTGAAAAGAAAGCTATGTGGGGTTCAGTTTAGTGAATAAAATGGGTGATGAAATTGGTCAATAGAATTCTAGGCTTGAAACGGATCATGATCTCAAATCGTTGCCATTGCTCCACAGGACGTGTCCAGTGGACTTCGCACAAATGACACCTTTGTGAAATGAGCCCTGAAACTTGCAAAGAGCTTATTTTGAAGGACAGTCTTCATTTGTTTGCGGTGGTTATAGTGTTGCTATTTGAACGATACCACCTTGTAATATTGCGGGGCCTCCGGAGCTGGGTGAAGCTCCCCGGGACTGTTGGCACAGACTCTCGCGTGTCTCTGACAAGTGGGTCCATATCTGCTGGGTGCGAGCTCACCGCTGGGACCCTCCCCGCCAGAGAGATGCTGCGCCTCCCCGCAGGAGGCCCTGCCCACTGCAGCTCCATCACCTGCTCTGAGAAGGCCAGGAGCCCGGCTCTTTCCTTCCAGCCTGCAGGAACTCAATGCTGGAATCTTCCCTTTTCCTGCTTCTTCTGCCAACTGCCTCGAGGCAGCCACAAATCCAAACTCCTTCAAATAAGCAAGAGATGACAATGAAACACATGAGGTGGCCTTTTCCCTCTAAACCTACCACTTTGCGGAAGCTTGAAAAGATGAAATAGAAAGCAGTGTACTAACAGAAGACATCAGCTCAGCGATGTAAGGGAACAAAGCAATTGCTACTTTCTTTGGCAGCAGGATGCGCTAATTATGCGCATATACACCTCACTTTCTGTGGGAGTCTTTGGAAGTTTTCCTCTCCTGCTCTGACCGCAAATTGCCTTGCCGCTCGCACCCCTGCCCAGCATCCTCTCCTCTCTAGCCTGGCTGGGCGTCCCGGACACCGCGGGGCTTAAGCCACTGAAAGCCTCAGCAGTCACCACCTCATCGATGCTCTGCTTCCTTTCCTGTCTGCTCTTTGATTCTGAAGAGAAACAGAGAGGGCCTATTTGTCTCTTATGCCCTCTGTTCAAACTGAGTTTGCTCCTTGGGCAGTAGACAGAGGAGGATCAGTGCACAATTTGGAGTTCCAGCCTCACTCCTTTCATAGCCGCATAATCTGCCTTCTGGAAGGACTGTGAGGATGAATGAGCACTCACAGAATTGCATGGAATCGCCCCTCAAGGAACTCTACTATTGTTATTAATACTTCATTTTCACCGTGTTCAGCAAACACAATTTCCCAGCGTCACCAGGGCAGCCCGCTCACCGCCTGCAACTCCAAGTCCTTCCCTTTTCCGCTTGCACTTAGCCCTGCGAGGTGGAGGGAAGAGGAATGCTTGTCACCTTCCAAGACTTTTATCCGGAGCAGGCTTTATCTCTCTCACTGTGGGGATCTTCCCCAGGCTCCTTTGTTCCCAGTTTCGAGCTTATTTTCCTCCCTTTTGTGCTGCATTTTGTCTGATAGGGGGGTAGAGTTGCCCTATTTACAAGAGTAACTATCACCATGGTAACTTGGTATTTTGATACAGGCATGGAAACAATTCTGAGAGAAAAATAGGTCCCTTATTTTTCAACTTTGGCATGCAGATGTATGGGAATCAAAATACTTGCCCCACATTATATAGCAGGTTCAAATGTCAAAGCAAAGAGACAAGTTTTGTTCATATTTTAAAGGAGAGCTGAGGAACCACAGCGTGGCATCATTCGAGCAGAATGTTCTCACAATTAATTTCTGCCTCCCAGATGCTGGTTCCCGAAGGCAACATGGCATGTACTTTGGTGAACTGATTTTGTGAGTGAAAAAATTGGTACCCATGGTTGGACAAAGAAATATTGTGTTCACTCACATCTCAAAAATCACTGTGAAACACATTGTGTGGGGTTCGTGTGAATTTTCGTTTGTTTCTTGCAGAGGAACAAGATGGAAAATTGTTCCTGGTGAGAGAAATTTTGGCCATGGCATATATCACTTATGCACTGTATATGGAACAGGCTGGCTTTGCTTATTGAGAGCCTACTATGTGCCAGGTTCCCTGCTAGGAGCTGCTAACAGAGAATGATGAACAGTTACCCCTCCCTTTGGGACTTTTCATTTACTGAAGAAACAAATAATTGTGATATAATATGATGCATCTCTATAAAGACAGCTACAAAAATAGTATGACAGAGAAGGAAAGACCATTTTTTAGAAATGAACTCTAAGCTGTACTTTTTGAAATCCACGGCCTTTGCACTGAGCTGCATCCTCAGCCATTTTTTTATTTTATTTTTAATTTGGGATAATGTATCACTAAATTATTAAAATGCCCAGGCTGGGCTCAAACTTGCGATTCTCCTGTCTTAGCCTCTCAAGGTGCTGGGATTAAAAGTGTGCATCACTAGCCCAGCTCTGTGTTTTAAGGGTGACCAGCTGGTGAGCTGGAAGGAGGAGACTGCCTCATTTATGACCTGCTGACCCCGTGTCTCCCCAGACCACGTCTCCCCAGAGCATGGACTTCCTTTATGGTCCCTGACAAACAAGGGCAGGCTTACTCTCTACTTTTGGCATCATCGAACAACCAAGTTTCCCAGGACTGGGAATTCCCGTGCCAAAGCACCTTCAGGCTCACACAGACCATCTTGTTTCTTACCCTCCTTCATTCTATTCCTGAAATCTCCCTGCTGCCCGGTGCCTCCTCCCCTCTCCATCCCACATGCTGTGTGTGCCTGCTCTGACTGACTTCCATGTTCCTTGGGCCTTGGCTTTGCTCTTTCTTTCTTGTGGTAATCGTAGCGCATCTCCTATTTTGCTCTTGCAATAACTCCTTTGCCGGGGACCATCGCCTCTTGTCTGGTCTGACTCATTCTACTCGCTCACTCCTTCAGTAGACTTTACATAAAATGACATCATAATTGCGTATAACCTACACATGTCCTACCATGTACTTTAAAGCATCACTCGATTACTTATAATATCAAATACAATGTGAGTGCTATATAAATAGTTGCTGTGCTGTCTCATTTAGGAAATAATGACATTTTTAAAAACCTATGTGTGTTCAGTACATAGCTCCCCTCCCAAATACTTTCAGTCTGTGGTTAGTTAGCCTCACATGCAGAACCACTAGGCACAGAGGGGCAAACGTAGATGAGAAATAACCTGTTTGAGAGTTATCCAAACCATTTCTAGGGGCTGGGAATTTAGCTAGGGGTTAGAGTGCTTGCCTAGCAAGCACAAGGCCCTGAGTTGGATCCCCAGCACACACAAAAAAAAAAAAAAAATCTAAATTAAGGTGGAGGCATCCTACCTCGCTAAATACTTCAGTGTGGATTTCTCCTTAAACAGGAAATTCTTTTCCTGTAATCACAGTAAAATAATCAAAAATCTGGAAATTTAATATTGATACAGTATTAACATCTAATCAACATCTCATATTTGAATTTCATCAGTTGTACCAATATTATTCTTTATAGTTGTTTGCACCCAGTCCAGGGTCCAATCTAGGATCACACAGTGCATATTGTTATCATGTTTCATTAGTATCCTTTAATATAAAACTATTGCTCAGTCTTTCCTTGGTCTTCTTTATCTGGTTGTTAGGAAGAGTACAGGCAAGTTATTTTTGCTTAGTCTAATGCACAGATGTCCAATCTTTTGGCTTGCCTGGGTCACACTGAGTGAAGAGAAATCGCCTTGGGCTACATACAAATATATAATATAGTTAATGCATATAAGTAACAAAGCTTCCTTTGTTTTTAATATTTTTCACTATAACATTAAAGCAAAATAACACAAGTCCAAGTTTAATAATTAAATAAGAAGGTGTGCATGTCTGCTTGATAGCAATAAACCCGTCTTCACAGATACACACAAATGTAGGTAGGTCAAAATACTGTTAGAAGATATTGCCCTAGTTTAAAATTCCCTAATGACCTTAAAAGTTTGTGATCTCATAGACCATATTACTAGCTGTCCAGGGCCGCATGTGGTCTACAGGCTGAGAGCTGACTGCACATGGGCTAATGCTTCTTCATAATTAGATCCAAGTTAGTTTGATCTTTTCTCCTTTGTCTTCCTTCTTTCTTTCCTTCCTTCCTACCTTCTTTCCTTCCTTCCTTCCTTCCTTTCTTCCTCTCTCTGTCTCCCTTCCATTTTTTCTTCTTCCTTTTTTGAGGGGGTGAGAAATATTGCAAAAATGGGGTTGTGTCTTTCTTGGCATATGTGCCAGGAGGCATGTGATTGCAGTTTGTCTCCATACTGGGGATATTAACATTGACCATTTGATTAAAGTGGTGCTTGTCAGCATATTCCACAGCAAACATTCTTTTTATTTTCCCTTTGAATTTGATAAGTAATTGTACACAGATATGTATATATTTATATGGAGAGATTGGTAGATAAAGGTAGACAGGAAGTTTACATATATAGATACTTAGGAGCTAATTTGTTTGAACACTGCCAAACTAACACAAGATGAGAAAAAAATCTTAATATCTCTGCGTTTGTTAAGAAAATTAAACTCATAACCAAAAACATTTTTTTCATAGAAAACATTATACACACACATGTGAATGCACAAACTATTGGTTCCATCCCCCTGGAAAACCCTAATACAATATCTTTCATTCATGATAGTGGTGATTACTTTCTTATGGGTCAATCTTGCTAGATGTTTGTCAATTTTTGATCCTTTTAGAAAACCAACTTGCCTTTATTGATTGCTTCTATATTCTATTTCTATTTCATTAGTTTCTGAACTTACCTTAATTTGTTCCTTCCTTCCACTTTGGGTTTAATTTGTTCAATTTTTTTTTCATCAAGACATGAACTTAGATAGTTGATTTTAATTTTTATTCTTTTTGTAATCAAAACATTTAGATCTTCACATTTTATTTTAAATACAGTGTTAGCTGCACTCTACAAATGTTGATGTATTTTCTTATCATTTAATTTGATGGTATCTAATTTGTTTTGTGATTTTTGACATGAAGCTTTTTGGAAGTTTTCTGTTTATTTCAATTATTTAGAACTTTGAAAATATTTAATTGTTATTTACTTCTACTTTATTTTGTGGTCAAAGACCTTAATTATGTAATATTTCAATCTTTTGAAATTTCATTAGATTCGTTTTATGATTCATCTGGTGATTTACCTTGTTGAGTATCCCATGCATACTTATAAGGCATATGTATTGGGCAATTTTTGGTTATTCTCTAAATGTTAATTAGGTCAACTTGTTAAATAGTGTTATGCAATTCTTCCACATAACTATTAATCTTTAGTACTCTCGTTACACCAACTACTGAGAGAAGAATATTCCTATCTTCAGTTCTGACTGTAGATTTCTCTATTATTTTTATTTCAGTAGAGTTTTGCTTTTGTATGTTGAAGTTTTCTAGGTAGGTACACATGCATTTCACAGTTTATGTTTTCTTGATTAATTAACCTTTTAATCGTAATGAAGTATTCCTCTTCTCAGACAATACTTCTTGTCTTGATGTCTACTTTTATAACACTAATATAGCCACACTGTTTTATTATGCAGCTTTTCTCACATTCTTACTTAGGACCTATCTTTCCCTGTACATTTAAAATGTACTATATAACAAAAATTGGGTCTCTGGCTCTATTGTCTGACAATCTTTGCCTTATAAACAGTGCTTTGTACAGTGATAATCAATATTAATATTAACATGAATTGTCTACCACTGTGGCATTTATTTATTTGTCCCTTTTGTTTTTAATTCATCTTTTTCCTCTTTGTCTTTGTTTTGTATCAATAAAATATTTCCAGTATGTAAGTTTTAATTTTCTATGGGTATTTTTGGTAATCACTGTGGAAATTATAGTATGAATCTTGAAATTTTTACAGTCTACTTGGAGTCAATAGTATGAGTCTACCTAAAATATAACAACATTACAACTGTTGAGTTTTGTTTACCAACCCTAATTTTGCTCTAATGTTTTCATATATGTTAAGCCTATAAGTATTATATACATCCACTGAACATTGTTGCTGCATTTGCAGTTATTGTTAACGATCTTTCATGTTTATGTTATTGCATCATTTCCTGTACTCTTTATATCCAGTAGTTAACATATAATGTCACTTTCTTTAGCTTGAATAATGCCTTTTGACATATTTTGTAATCTAGGTCTGAGAGTAAAAAGCATTCTCATTTTTTTATTTTAAGATAGAATCCTCCCTTTCTGAAAAACATTTTAACTGGACAGAGAATTCTATGTTGCCACATTACTTTTTAGCACTTCGAAATCACTGACTTTCATTGTTCCTCAAAAAAAGTTGGCCGGAATTCGTGTCTTTGTATACAGACATTCCTCATTTAACGACCTACCTGTTTAACGACTCTTCACACTGATGACCAAGGTGAGATGTTTGGATTTACTGGGATTACAGGTGCGTGCCACCACGCCTGGCTTCCATCTCTCTCTCTCTCTCTCTCTCTCTCTCTCTCTCTCTCTCCCTCCCTCTCTCTTTCTCTTTTTTTCATACAGTTCTGTACATCTTGTTTATAGAGCCTTTTTAAATACAGTACATTTTGTTTATATAGTATTGTAATTTTTGCTAATTGCACTGTACAATTTTTTGTTCTATGAAACATTGCAGTACTGCATGTAAGAATAACGCAAATAAAATCAGTCATCAAGTTGGAGTTTCCTTTGACCATTTCTTTGTTCTGAATATTGAAATGTACATACTATATACAAGTTCTCTTTAGTGACCAGTTCATATAACAACCTAGTCGCAGGAATGGAGGTTGGTCATTAAACAAGAAGTGTCTTTATAATGTGTCATTTTTTATTTAGCTGTTTCCAATTTTTTCGGTTTGCTTTTCTTTTTTGGTAATTTTAATATACTGTGTAGGTACAGTTTTCTGTATTTTAAGTTAAGCTTCACTGAGGCTTTGATGTGGTAGTTATATTTTTCACCAAATATGGGTAATATTCTACCCTTTTCCTTCTGTCTTCTCCTCCGGGACTTCATTGAGAGTTACGTTACATCATTTATTATTTTCCTCATCTTTCACTGACTTTTAAAGTTGGTTTTGCTCTCTGTTCTTCAGATTATATATATTCCATTGGTTTATATTTAAGTTCCTCTGAAACATAATGCTTAAGACGACTTAAGACTTAAAATGACTTACCTCTTAAATATGACTTAACTCTTAAATATAACTCTTAAAATGACTTAAAATGAGCTAAATACAACTCTTAAAATGATGCTTCTATCATTTCTAATCAGCTAGTAAGCCAATCAGGACATTTTTCACTTCAGATAGTATATCTTTAATCCAAAACATTCCATCTGCCAGATGTGGTGGCGCATGCCTGTAATCTCAGCATTCAGGAGGCTGAGGCGGGAGGCTCACTGTGGGTTTGAGGCCAGTCTGGGCTACATGGTGAGCTCAAGGCCAGTCCAAACTACATCATGAGACCATATCTCAAAAATAAATAAATAAATAAATAAAACACTTTCCACCTTGTTTTTCTCATACTTTCTATCTGCTCATTTATCATTACCACATTTTCTTTTAAAATTATTAACTTATTTGTAATTAGCTACTTAAAGTCTTTTTTTTTTTTTTTTTTTTTTTTTTGGTGCTGGGGATCCAACTCAGACAAGCACTTTAACCACTGAGCTAAACCCCCAGCCCCTTAAAGTCATTTCTTGATAATGGCAGGCTCTCATTTATCTAAGAATCGAACACTATCTAGCCTATGTGACATATTTTTTGGTATGCAATAAGTACGTGTCTAGTAATTTTCAATTATATACTAAGTGTTACGGACGATGTGTTGTAGAGATTCTGAATTTTGTTATAATCCTCTGAAAGCAGTTCTTTCTGATTAAGCAGGTTAATTTGTACTCTAAATTCACTTTCTTGTGATGAGTAATGGCTCAAACAAAATTTCTCCCATTCTAGTGATTTCCTCTGGTGACTCCTTTGGAGACTTCTTGTGCACGCATAGTTCAGGCTAATCTAAGTTCAGGCAGATTCATTCACAAGTTTCTGGGGTAACCCTCTAGACGTGGTACTCTGACCTAGTACTTCTCAGTTTCCTGCCATTCTGCAGTCCCGAATCCTGGCTGCTGCCTTCCTAAGCAAGAGCGAGTCTTCTGCTCGTACTTCAGCTGCTCCATGCCATGAAGACCAAAGGTGTCCTCCAGCAAAATGTTTCGTAAGCCAAATCTCACCCAGCAAATGTCTTCTGTTTCAAAAACAACTCCGCTCTAGGGTTTGCCTGCTCTTGACTTCTCTGCAGTGCTTCTCGCCTGAAGTTTAGAGTTAGTTCTGTAAACTACTCTGCTATTATCCAAAGTGAAATGTGCCAAAATGAACTCTGCTATTTCTATGCTTTAGTCCTCTACATCTTTTTCTAGCATTAAAATGACTAGTAATAGTCAATCTTAAGTATCTCATCATTTTATTATGGGGAGATTTAGTACACATTTAAATTTGCAGTATTTTAGTTAAATTTAAATTTAGTTAAATTTACACTAGAATTTTTATTTCCAACCACAAAGAGCTGGCAGTCACTCAGAAACATGGAAATAACTACCAATAAAAGGAAAATGGCTTCCTCCTCTGAGATGCCCATATGAGAAAATATTATTGACAATAAAAGGAGCGAGTTGTTCAGATGGAGAGGGTGCTATGCCCACAAGTACTCTTCAGCAACATGCCAAATTTGCCTGTTTCTAGAGTTCTGATTTATGTAGTGCCTTATTCAGTGTGTAATAATATGAGTCTCTGAAATGCATCCTATAATTACACCAGCAATAACCATTTCTTTTTGTTTATAAAAATATCAGTGAGTGATCAGCTGAAATGTAATTTCCTGAAACAGAGATCATAAGAATTGATAACATTTTTGAAACTCTCCATCTATCATTTTCAAATCTCAGTTCAGAAGGTCAAGACTTGTTCATTAATGATTTTTCTCAATCATACTGCCCCACAAGGTAATGAAATTAGTAAAGATTGAAACTCACATGCATATATAATGAATAGTATTTAATAAATGTATGAAAACATCAACATAAGAGCAATACGAGTATCTAGGATAATGTGCAGAACGCATTATTTCATTTAATTATTTATTGGCAAAAGGTTTGATTCATTTGTGCTAGATGTATAAACCTGTTCACTCACCATGTCTCGTTGAGTTACTTTGTATCTTTAAAAATATAAACATTATTAACAAACTTCTAGTCTTCAATTTAGAAATCAAAACATTCGTCATGTGGTCAATATTCTTTGAAAAATATTACAGAAACAGAAATTGAAATGTTCTATTAAGTCCCTTAGATGCAAAAGAGTAATGTTGTCCTAGAAAAATAATTTTCACCATTCAAATAAAAATTTTGATTCAAAATTCGATGCAACAGAAGTTTTGGAAAACAACTAGATAACTTATAATTTATGTAATATTATTTAAAGAGGCGATGATAAAAATGCAAATATGAAATTGCCTCTAACTCTCTTAGCTAACAGAATAAATCTTAGCTGAATCATTTATCCACCTTTATACATATTCATATTCTCGCTGTAGCCTGGAAACTCAGAGGTAAAAAGTAAAGGCCTCAGAGGCGTCAAGGATGATGTTGGTAAACAGATTAAGTCATAATACTGTACTTGGCGATGTGCCCTTGCCTTGTCTCTTTTTCTTACTTCCTGTGCTTATTTCCATATGGTGCCTCTGTCTCGAGCTAGGCACTGTGTTGTCTGCCTCAAACGAACCAGAATCAAATTCATATTTCACTTTAATCTGTTTATCCTAAGAAATTAATGCCACCTGCCCACATGTGGAATGGCATGCCTTTGTTTAGGTGAAGTATTTGCATAATGTCTGTCTGTAACCTCTTCAAATGACATTTATTTTTTTGCTTCATTGTCGAAAAGAGATTAAGTTTACTACAAAATTTTTTACAATCTCTTTATAACAGCTGATTGACATTATGTCCATAAATAAAACATTTAATGAAATTTGCTTTTCCTTTCAAGGAAAAATTTTAGGCTAGTCTCTTTGGGGATTATGAACCGAGTGACCTTCCATGATTTCGCCTTTAGACTCTTGACTCTCAGCTACATTTCTTGGGACTCTTTTGGTCTTAGGAACAAGTAAATCACCTGAGTTGTTTTAAGCAAAAAGTCAAATAGTACAAGGGAGGTCTCTTTTGGAACCTAAATACAGCAGTGTGGTTGTCACTAAAGCATGTCAGAAGGAGACTCTGGACTGATTACTTCAAGGGACTCTCCTGCCACCTTTCATTTCTGTGTCTCTGTGTGGTTGCTGACTTAGTTTCTCTTTGCAGCACAGTTCTCTGGGTTCAACTCATGAAAATGAGAAGGGCTGCTTAGTAAGTCCACATTTACATCACCCTCATTGAGAAACAGGCACAATGGAGCTCAGGTCCAGTTTGCAATTACATGATTTCAGAGGCGAATTAGAATCGGCCCCATTTGGGCAGGAGGACTGAATCCTGTAATGCAAACATAGTTATTCTTGTCCTAAAAACTGTACATAATGGGAAGAAGCTTTGAAGGCCCTTAACAAGATGGCTTGATTTTAACTATCAAATTACTTACATGAGCTTTCGACGAACCAAAGGCACAGATAAGTGAAATAGGTTGATCTAGTTCCTGAATTGGTTTTTAGTATTTGCCAATGATCAAGCCGGTATCATTCAAATACATCTGCAGCTTTATTTAAGGAAATGTTAAAGTTGGCTTTGGTTTGTAACTATGTCTATTGAATTATACTAAGGTCCGGAGACATGAACAATATTTGCCCATTCAGAATCATACTTTGTAGCAAACATCATGATATATGTGTCCTTTTCTTATTTTAGAAGTAAATAATACTATGCCATTATATTACTGAAAGTGAAAACACATAGATTCATATAAATATATTTAATTCTAAAAAATTAATTGATGACCCTGGCATTTTTCTCTGAGGCAATATGGTTATACTCATTAGGTCAAAAGGCAAGGATGATAGATGTAGTGCTGAGATCCTGGCACCAATAAAGCCCAGGTCACAGGTGTAAGTTTTGTGTGGGCCAGAAATTTTGTAGCGAAATTAAAAAGCCAGCATCTCAAACCTCATTTATTCTTATTAACACATAGCATTAAACGTGAGGAAAATTGCTGTTAATAGTGTTATGGAAAGTAAACAAATACGTGTATTCTCTTTACCTAATATCCACTTAATATATGAAGGGGACTTCTTTATTTAATCCAAAGAATATCCTAGTTAAGGAGCAAATTTAGCAAGTTCATACACTCTGGCCTTTATGGAAGAAGATCCTCTTCACTTTTGACTTTTCATCTATAAAATGTAGAGGTGCATTGTGAACTAATTTGTTTAGTCACCCACATAGCTGACATAAATCATAACACGTATCATTCCTAAACCTCTATAACATTTTGTCAAAATGATGATTCTGCTATGATAATTAGTGATTTGTTTGGTTTTGTTTAATTCCATCCTTAGGACGGAGCAAAGAGAAGAAAGAAAGAAGCAGAGAAAGAGGGAGAACCGTGACACCTCAGTTTACGAAGCTAATTTGTTTTACGAAGATGGCTGCGTTTGGTCTGTGTGGGGAAGATGGCCGTGTTGTGCTCATCACCTGAGTTTGCAAACAGAGGCAAAATTTTGCTGGACACTTTCGCTTGCAAACAGAAGTGTTCGTGAACTGAGGCATATTACTTTATACGTCCTGAGCCCCAACACCATGGCTTGTACTTGGAGAGGCCAAACATCTTGTAGCTAGCAGGTGCCATGGTGCCTTCCTACAGCTCCAATGACTTGACAGGCTCAGAGCAGGAATCATTTGAGCCCATGAGTTCAAGACCACCTTGGGCAACTCGGTGAGATTTTTGTGTACAAGCAATGACAAAAGAAATAAAATCTTGTAACTCTGAAATTTCATGTGTACCCAAAGACACTCTTCTTTGATACTAACAAGTAGTCCATGAATGTTTCAAGCAAAGCAAGCTAGAGTGGCCTGAGATTTAAACAAAATGACATAATGCTTCAAGGTATATTTTCTTGGAAATTTGAAATTATTCCTAAGGTTTGTTAGTCAGGTTTCTGTAACTGTTTATTACCTGAGACGATCAAGCAAAAGTGTTGATGTCGGCTCATGGTTTGAGAGGTTGAAGTCCTTGATGAGTTAGCCTCATGGCCTTGGGCCTGTGGTGGTGCATCATGGCCAGAATGTGTGGAGAAGCAAAACTTTCAACTTCACAGTCCAAACAAAAGAAAAGCAAGGAAGAGGTGCTGGATCCCGCAGCACCCTCTCAGGGCTCAACCTGCACTAAGTCCCACCTCTCAGAGTTCCCACCACTTCCCCATAGTGATAAGCCAAGCTAGGGACCAAGCTTTTAACACATGGCGCCTGGGGGATGTTTGAGATCCAGACCATGGCGCAAGGATTTCCAAACTCAGCAAGAATTTACAAGAGCTTATCGGCTTTGATGCTGTGGTGTCTTAGCAAGAGCTTTAATGAACACCATTTAGTTAGTTAAGATTTAGCAAACAGTCTCACAGGAATATTGCGAATTATAAAAACAAAGGGTATTATGCAAGAAAAACTACAAAATTGTTCTCACACATTTGTGAAGAAGGTGAGATAACTGGACTGCTTATGCCATTTTATTTGAATAAATAAACATGTAGCAGGTCACAGTGCTCCAAATGTATCAGGAGTCCTCTATTAATACCATTTATAGTTATATCAGCCCACATATGCACACATAACATGTGCAGATTTTCAGGTGCGTTTCCTATTCTGGTATGTTCTACATTCATTTTAGGCCTGGTATGTACTGCTGCCCACATCTATGTCTATCAAACAAACCAGTCGGCTGTGTCAGTTAACTCCCCATCAGCTTCTGACATGATTCCGAGAGCCATCTGAGTGCTACTTATGCTCTGATGTACAGATTTCCTTTCAAGCCCGTGAAGGTTCCATTACTGCAACCAGGAGGAATAAATTTCTTTTTCTACTGGAATCAGAGTGGTCTATTGTCTCTTTGATACTGTTGTATTTTCTTTCAGGGACCTTTTCCAGTTTTAGCACAATGCCCTTTTCCTGTCTTGAAGATCACTTATTTCCTAGACCAATCTCCCTGTTAAAGAGCCACATACCAATTTTCATAATATATTTATTAAATAAAATATGACCACAGTAAGTGTAGAAAATAACTTAGCAATGACAAAAGAAAGTAAAAAGATCATATAAATGTGTTTTCTTTGGTCGCCAGTATCCTGTACTTTATGGAACAGAGTTGTAGCTATACTGGAAGCAGGTTCTTATCTGTGACCCTCTTCTAGTGCTATGTAATTTCCAGAGATTATTTTAGCTTGCACCTACAAATCATCATTCTTGAGTTGATTACAATGCTGGCCCGGGCTTTAGGATATTATTGTTCTCGAATTGATTGTAAAAATTCTAGCATCCTCTCTCTCTCCCCCCCTCACTTGGTGTGTTTCACTTTCTGCTTTTTTTCTTATGAAGTAAGAACAAAAGATATTACATTATCCAGCTATTGGAAATCATTATTTGATTGGTTTGCAACAGTTGCATTTGACATTGTGCCATTTTGAAATGCTTTTTTGTACTATTATCTAGCCTAATAGTAAGTGCCATTCTTTCAACTGCCAATCTAAAAATCTGGTAAATTTGATAAAATCAATGCTAATACCGCTTCCCTTCCTTCCTCCCTCTCTCCCATCACTCACCCTCATTCCCTGGTTCTGTTTATTCTACATCAGGAAATCAACCAGTAGCAAACACTAGTGAGGCTGTGGGGGAAAAGGAACCCTTCCCCACTGTTGGTGGGAGTGTAAATTGGCAGCCAATACGGAAATAGTATGGAGATTCCTCAAAAAGCTCAATGTAGAGGTTGCATCAGACCCAGCTATTCCCTTTTTTGCTATCTTCCTGAAAGAGTTAAAAAGCATTCGTGCCACAGTGATATACGCACACTCATGTTTATGGATATTTCTTTTAATATAAAAGCTTCAGTGAACTGGGCCTGCTTTTGCTATGGCACCTACCACCTCATGTAGTGGCTGGTCACTTGTGTTATATCCATGTTGGGCCAGAAGTCTACAGACCTCAAGACTTAACTACCTTTAGAAATTTAGGCCCCACGGTGCTTGGCACAGTGTACAGGTCCAATCAGTGTCTGTTATTCAATGACTACCTACCTTTCTGGGCTAACATATAAAATAAAATGCCTTTCATTTACCCTTTGTCGTTTCCTGCACCACCAAATCTGTCTCTTAAGGAATAAAAAGTTACTTTCATTTCACATTTAAAGTATTAAAATTAACTCTTAACTCTTTTTAAAAAGCTTCACTAAATCCCAAACTCTTTGATTTATGTGAATGGTTATATTATTCTGTTGCATTATAAAAACAAGTGCAATATTGGCAGAAAATAGATTATCCAGGGCAGTCCAGATATTTTTAGTGTTATATTTTTTATTTTATTTCTTCCTGACCATAGAAATTGAGCTGAAGTTTATGGACTGTTTCAGCTTATATGTAATGAGCCACTAGTGCTGTGATAATCACCAAAGTTAGAATATAAAACTCTCCCCTCATATATATATATATATATATTTTATATATATGTATATATATTTTATATATATGTATATATATTTTATATATATGTATATATATTTTATATATATGTATATATATCTCAAAGGTCCTTCATTTACCTTTTCTACTTTGTCTCTCATAGTAACATTTAAGGATATTTCTTTTAATATAAAAGCTTCAGTGAATTTGAGCCTGCTTCTGCTATGGCCCCTACCGCGTTGTATAGTGGCTGGTCACACAGCAAGGCCCACGGCAGAGACATGGGTACAGATGCCGACAGTGTGAGTGCTACACGTGTGGACAGTTCTTTACCAGCAATTCTGAAATATGAACTCAGGGCTCCTTACTCCAGCAAGGGTCTCCTCCCTCTCAACTGTAAAACATTCATAAGTCTATGAATCTGACTACTTAAAAACTCCTTTAAGTAGGTGAACAATATATTTCTTATTCTTTTATGGATTATACATTTTTCATTCTTTCTTTCTTTTTAAATAAAAAATAATCCATTAGAATGAAGCACACATTGCCATTAATCCCACAACACAGTCCCTGCTGTTTCACAGGCGTGTGTCCAACCCTCCTCGCCACTCTCCAAAGCAGGTCTTGCGCGCTTGTCCATGAGCATCTTTAGTTGGGCTGTCAGACTGCCTTGATGTCCTGAACGGATTCAAAATGTTTCTAATCCATAGATACCTTTATTAATGTTTGTGATACAGGGAGATTACATTTGTTATAGGGAAATATATATAAAATCTTGATTCCTGATCCTTTCAATCCTCCTAACCTTCCCTTTCTCTCCTTTTCCAGATCTCTTCCCCCCGCTTTAAAAGGTCTGCCTCTGGGTTTCCTATTCTCTCACTCATATTTTGTGTTTTAAATTTTTTATATTTTGAGTCTCTCATCTAAGAGAATCCAAATGAAGGGAAAACTAGTTCTCCATGTGCAGAAGAATGAATCTAGACCCATCGACCTCAGCCTGTACTAAAATCAAACCAAAATGTATCAAAGACTGTACAACAGAAACACTGAATCTGCTGGAAAAGAAAATAGTAAAACATTTGAAGACATGCGCATTGGTATGGACTTCCTGAACCAACCCTAGTTGCACAAGAATAATTTTAAGAATCATCAAATGAGATTGTATCAAATTAATAAAACTTCTGCACACCATAGCAAATGATCTGAAGAGTGAAGAGACAACCTAGGGAATGGGACAAAAATTGCAAGCTACTTCTCTGATAGAGGACTAATATCTAGAATATATAAAGAACTCAGAAAAATCAGATCCCCAAACACAAAAGACCCAACAAAAAATGGACAGTTGAAACGACAGACATCTTTCCAAAGAAGCACAAATGGCCAATCAGTACAGGACAACACTGTTCTGCATCTTCGGCCGTTAGAGAATTGCAAATCAAAACAACAATGAGATCACATCTCACCCCAAATATGACTCTCTTATTATTCTTTCTTATGCTCTCTTCTCACTTTTGAAAATTTCAGTTTTTTCTGCCCGGCTTCAAAAAAGCATTGGGAAGGAGAACAGCACATTGGCTTTACACAGAGTGAGAGAACACTCTCAGTTTTAAAAATATTCTAATTCAAAATGAAACTTTTCTTAATGCTCATTTAATGAACTGGTGTGACAAAATGTGCAAGCATATTAGTTACATTCAATTAAATTCAAAATAGAGTAAATTTTATACTAGGAGAGACAACAACTGGAAATGTCACATTTTATTTCCTTTTGCTGGGGACATTAACGATATTGAAAATATAAGGCCAACTTTCACATGATATATGTGACATCTTAAAGTTGTGACAGAAAGTTGATGTCTTACCAAAGTATACAAAATTAATAAGTGAGATCCATAATTATATTACTTTAGAGATTAAAATAATTTAATGACTATTTTATTATAATTAAATGAAAGCTTATTTGAAAGAATTTGTAAAATGGATTAAAATATGGATTTTAGAATTAGTCAAATCCAAATTTTCCTCCAAACTCTGTAACCCATTATGTGATTGTAGGAAATTTACTTATTCATTTTGAATCTTGGCTTATTCAACTCTAAAATGGTTGATGTTTGGACCAAGTAAGCTAATTTACTTTAAGGATATCAATGAGCAAAAATATGTGCAAAACAAATTATTTTTATCACTGATATGACATTAATGCATCTCTTTGTTTTTTTTTTTGTTTTGTTTTGTTTTGTTTTTTTTTTGTGCCAGGGATTGAACTCGAGGCCTTGTGCTTGCCTCTTTGTTGTTTTTTTAACGCATCGTTTTAAGTGTCTCAGTAATCATTAGTAGGAAACTCTGGAAAACATGGAAATAGTCTACACACTAAGCCTCTGATTTAAATTTCTCTCAAATTCTGTTCACTGTTTATCTAAGTAACATATGGCCCTCACAGCACAATGGTAAAATTAGAAGGGAACCGAAGATGTAAGGAATCATATTTTAAACAGTCTTGATCTGAATTGGACAATAGCCCATTACTTCAAGAAATCAAGAAAATACGTAATTTCATTTTTTGCTCAAGGAAGAAGTTATGTCAGAAATAGAAAAGTATCTGTTATTAATGGTGAACTTGCATTTGTTTTGAAAAAGATCAATAAATATTTTATATTATTTAAAAATATAGGAATATGTTCTATATGCTTTTCATAAATTCTGTAGGTAGCCTCACTACATATTCAATAGTTGCAGAACAAGTTTGTCCTCACATATTTTCATCCTAATGAATATTTTATAATGGATAATTTTCACCTCCATCATCAACATTCTTAGATATTAAGAAGTTACATGAAGACAAAAAGGATAAATCATTCATTAGATTATCTTTTTGCAATCAAGGTATTGTTCAATGATGTAAGATTAGACTAAGTTTTTAACTTGTTTTAAAAGATATTGCATATGTCAATGAAATAAGCATTAAGTACTATATACAATACATCCCTTTGCCTTCAAAATATATTTTATTATCTTTTAGCTATTTCTTTTATTGTGCGAATCAGAACCTTTAGGCCTTTAGGATTTTTTTTTAATAGAGTGTTTCTTTCCTGTAATCCCAGTCCAGTGCCGTACCTCAAGTTCTATACGTTTAAGATGGTAGAATTGAAAGCAAGCTGAATCAGTTAGCTGGTGTACTAACAGGCAGCCCCATGCGAATTTTATCTCCTTTATAAGGATATTTGAGGGAAAGCAAAAATATTTTTGAAAAGAATTCAAATGTTCAAGGGGCATAATATTTACTAGATAGAAGTCACGCCATTAAATTCTGGAAATCTTTCCCTAGAGGTTTCACACATAACTTATCTTCATTTGTCAGAAGAATACTCATGGGCCTTCTGAACCAGACCATTTTTCTTTCTGTCTGTGCTCTTTTGAAAATGCATCTTGTGTGTTACCCTTCTTGTATCTCTTGAACTTTGTCCTCTCTCAATTTGGCTGAACATGAGGGCCTAGTGAGGTTCTTTTTATTTTCTCCCTTGCAGCCACTGAAGCAAGCAAGCAGCCCTTCCACACATGGACTAATCACCACGAGTAGATGCTGGAAGTCATAAAAATAACTTCAATTGTAGACCTCTCCTGTGCTCTTGGTATCCTTAAGAGCTACATTACTTCTGTTTCAATCTTCCACCCCCCACCACACTAATCCACACTAATATTTCTGCTGATTGTTTACTTGATTTTCACAAAGCACCAGAAGCACATGAAGTGACAAAAAAGCAAAATAAAATCCTCCAAAACTCCTCCACAATCTTTGCGGTGGAAATGGAGGGTGTGCTTTATATACAACACAGTAAACAACTTAAAATTGTCTGTCCAGTGACCCCAACTTTGACCCTTCCCTGTGCTATTTAATCATGTGTCTTTTCTCTGATGAACCCCCATGATCCTCTGGGGGTTCAAATATGGCACCCTGGAGGCCTTTTTTTCTGTAATGTCTTAAGCCCAAGGGGGGGTTATCATCCTAAATGAAGATTCCCTTCCAGAAAAAGGAATTGTTACATGGGGTAGTTTAATTTTGTTTCTACTAGTCCACACGAAAATCTGGCTGAGTGACCATGATTATAAAGGAACTAACAGGTATTCACCATGATGTGCTTCTCAGCTCTTCTGGAGAACTAAGAATCGACTTTCCTAGTTCTCTGGGCCTGTTGTAGGCAGTTCTCAGTTGTCATCCCTCTTCCAGGGTTGCCTTCCAAGCCCCAACCATGCAAGCGCCACACACATCCAGTCATTGGTCTACATGGGGCTGCATGAGTGTGACCCTCTGGCTCAACTGGGAACAGTCCTGAAGGACCAGCCGCTTTAGAGCTACTTAAGGTGTCAGCTGAGAGCACTTTTGGAGACTTCATGGCAATCCGACTTCTTCTGCCTAATCTGGCTCCTTTCCCCTCCTTTCCACAAACAAATACTGAAAGTCCTCCTTGGTAAGCTTTCTGCACACTAATCTCTGTTTCAGACTTCTTCCTTTGGAATCCACCACGGCTATGTTCTTAATTATTGTCCTCTGCGTGGTCACCAGGGTCAAAGGCAGATATCATTGGAACAGTCTTGAGAGATTCAGATTGGTTTTTCTCTTGGGTGATTGCGCAGAGCAGGTTCGCTTGCTCAGATTGTAGCATGGGGTACTAGTGTGGAAGCCAGGTATTTTTAAAATACCCCAAGAAATTCTAATATGCAGTAAGTTTGGGAACCATTGGATGATAATTTCTACCACTCATCATGAAGTCCATCTGCTTTCCTGGATGCCTTTCCTGGTTAAAAATATCTTTGTTGCCTTTTTGGAGTTTTTACTTGTACTCGATTTGCACAACGGTTTTACTTAATGCCCATCTCAAGAGTTATGCTTTTTCGACCTTGACACTAACGAGTGCCTTCAGTTTCCTTGACTCACGTTATCATTCATCTGTGATTTCAGATGGCTCTGATTTGACTTACACATGTACTGTGTCTAGAGAACTAGTCACTTTAGAATTGTAGTGTAGCTACAGAAGAATCCATTTAAAATGCAGAAACAGTAAAAAAGATAATAAAAACAAAAAACCAGTATTCTTCAAAGGACAAAGAATTGATTTGTCATACCATGTAATCATTTCATCCCGCCACTAAGAAGTCAAAGTTACAATAAATTTTTTGAGAAAAACAAAAAAGCAAAAAATTCTGGAACAAATGGACAGCCTGACAGCTCTACCCCTATCTTTTCTCTGGTTTGTAGCATTGGTGCATTCTGAGACAGCCAAGTTATTATCAGCTTGCTATACACGAGAGACACATATTTGAGGATTTGATCAAGGTGGCACCTTTTTGATTTTATATATATATATTTCATTTTTCAAAGTTATTGATTTATCACTTAACATTAATATAGCACTTTTGAGTTGATACATTATCTTCATATCAATTATTTCATTTCATATTCTTCAGCTGTAGAAATGACTTAATAAACTTGGTGATACTGGTACTGTATTAAGTTCTTATATTGAACAGGATCATGATTAACAAGAACAGCTTGATATATTTGCTTCTATGCCCTGTATAGCCAGATATTAAAGCTTAATGTTGCATGATGACCTAATTTTTAAAAGAGCCTATACATGCAGTCAAAGGGCTTAAAAGCAATGATACTATTAAGAAGGAAAATATTAGAAAGTGGATATAGAATGAGAAGAATGTGGCTAAAATGGATGATACTGCTAACATAGCTCAGTTATTAAATCTGCATTTTTTATGCACAAGTCTACAAGGAAAATCTCCAAAGTAATAAAGTTTGATCTCCTTAGGATCTATCACTTCCAAGCACTTTAATCAATTTTTAGAATTTCTGTGGTTCCAAGTTTCCTGGATATACTTGGATATTCTTCCAGAGATGGCAATTAAAATGACAAAGTTGAGAAGCGTTGAAGCTTTCTGGCCATTGGGCCCTGGAATCATTTGTATTTTTACTTTAATAAACTTGGCCATGAGGTGAGGGCCAAGTAAATTATATAAAACATATTAATACCACTTACAATACTGGTAAAAGTTTGAAACAGAATGTAGGACACTAAGATTGATACTTTTGTATTTTAAGAGGTATAATAAACTGTTTTAACTGATGTCAATGTACATGGAAACAGCAGAAAGATTAAGTATTATAAAATAGAAAGTTTTTTTCGAAGTTCTGTCCGAATCCTTGTCAATGATATTTAAAATGAGGAGACTGAACCAAAACTTAATGTAAAAATTTTGGGGGGAGCAAACATAGTTTCTTCTTTTGTACATTAGCAAGAGATGTAAAGTTACGACTCTGGGTATGTTGCTAAGTGTGGCCGTGTCTTCCTAACAACAGCTCATGCCCACCAGGTGCGCTTTATGTTCCAGGTATTACAGGCTTTGTCCTCCCGAGTCTTGTGATGTGCTGATATTGTACACACAAGGACATGGAGAGACCAAACAGATCATCTGATTGAATTATCTGAAGCTACTAAAGTGTAGACTTGGAAGCAAGCGCGACGGGACTTGCTTGTAGTCTTAGCTACTCAGAAGGCCGAGGCAGGAGGATCCCATAGGCCCAGGAATTTGTGGCCAGCCTGGGCAACACAGTGAGATCCCAACCTTTAAAGACATTTTTAAGTGAGTAGAGGTGGGGCTAAAAGCCAGTGAGAACCATACTAGTCTGTACATTTTAGTAACAGTTTCTCCCAAAGGCACCTGAGGTTGTCACAGTGTGCAAAAGGCCAAATGTTAGTATACTGGAGGAACAAACCGGCTATGGTGGATAAAGAATGAAAGAAGAAAAGGAGTTTCTGCTAGCAGACTAAATGTCCTCCCAGAGCCTGCTCCCCCTACTGCTGGAAAAAGCAAGGTTCAGGCCAGAGGAGGAAGGCAGGTCCGTGCCCCACAGCGCTGTGCAGCAGAAGGGTGTGTGCAGCAGCTTTGTGAGTCCTGCAGAGACTGAAGAATAAGAAGCCAGCAATGAGCCAGTTCTCCCTGTTACTAGTGAGAAAAAATAATTTAGTGGATGCAAGAACCTATTGAAAATGTTTCCTCTCATCCTGGCTTCTACCCGTCTTCCCCTCTGCATGCATGCACACAGACGTGCTTAGTGTTTTGTAGGACATGCACAGTTCATCCTAAAATAAATGTTTCTTTTTTAAAATGTAGATTGACCTAAAGATTGAACTTAAGCCTATATATAAATTAAAAATATTTGACTGTTGTGACATCCAAAAATGATGGTCCTAACATAACCTTCTCCATAAATAATACTGTGTCATAGAACTACTTTTTCCTTCCTCCTTTCACTCATCCTATATTTTTTCTCAGTGCCTGCTGCAACCTCGTGGTAGAGATACGTGTGGGCTCCAGAGCCAGCTAGATGGGCTCCGATCCTGGCTGTGCGGCTTACAAGCTCAGTACCAGACGATTAGCCATGTAGCTTCCCCCGGAAGGGCTTCTCCATCTAACAAAACTAGGGAACATAAAACTGGTCACACATATCCTACTGTATATTTTTAGATCCAAAGGCCTGCTGATGTCGATGCTTTGTTATTACCAAAGTAAACAATGTAAAATTTTCATAGAAGTATAGTTCGGTGCCATCTTTGGAGATGCAGTTAACTGTAGGAAACATCTTCATTTTAGAAATATTAAAGTATGGGAAACAATGACTCTATTAGAAGTGATGGAATAATTACTGTAAAACCAACTTGAGTTAGTAAGCCAAGTGCATAGAACAGTATCTATTCACATGGAATGAACTCAGTATCATTAAATCCATTCATGTCGTCGAATGCGTATCTGTGTTTGGGTTTACACAAGACTTAGCAGGAACTTCAGTTCAATGTAGTTTTTGAAGCCATGTGCTCCCCAATCATCAAAGGAATCAGCTTCAATAAATGATATTCATATGGGATGGGGAAAGGTAAAACATTGATTTAGTTTGATTTCCTTCACTGACTGAGAGGTCCTAAAGTGGTAGAAACCATCTAAGCATTCCACATGAAAAAATCCCAGGGGTAGAGGGAAGACGTTTCCTTTGGTCCGTGGTTTATTGATGCCCTTATTTTATCTATACTTAAACATTAAGATGGAGAAGAAATAGAAAGATACATAAAAACCTAATGAAATAAGAAAAAACAGTATTAAAAGAGCCTCAAGCAGCTCTTAAATACAGAAGCCATTTAAAATGAAAAAAAACTAAACTTAAAATACTCTTATCCGTTACAGTCATGCTTTTCCACTGATCCTGGATGTAAATACCATAAATACAATAAGGACACACAAACAAAAACTCAAGAAAAATGCAGCAAGCTCAAAAATTGTACTACACAAACTACCATTCCCACAATATCAAAACTGAAAAAATAAACTGTTCCTGATTAAATATATATACATTATTCTGTAAGCTAAAGGTCAACATCCTTAAATTTGAAGTTTCTTATTCAAAGTTTACCAGATGTTGAGAAATATCAGAAGCAAATTATATTCACGCTGACATCCATTAGTAATTGTAATTGTCACTTTTCCATTGCTGGGAGAGAATACCCGACACCCACAATTGAAAGGAGAGGTTGGCTTACGGTTTTAGTCCATGGTCAGCTGCCCTCAAGGCAAGAAATGGCACGGTGGAAAGACCTGGGTGAGGAAAACGGCCAGTCCTGTGGCAGCCAGAAAGCCCAGAGACAGAGAAGCCAGCAATAAGAACATGCTGTTCCAGGTCATGCCCCCTCCTGCCAGGCCCCACCCGTTTACAGCAGTCTCAGCCACTGACCTGATCAGTGGTGAATCCACTGATGAGTATAGTGCCTCTGTGATCCAATTACCTTCCAAACGTATGTTTTGGGAAACATTTCAAACCTAACATTAATTAAGTTCATCATTTATTTGTGACCTTTTAAGGACTATTCATAAAACCAACATTTTCCAACTTTAAAGAGCAGAATAAGACAATCCACTAGAATAAATATATTTTGCTTTAGAGTAATGGAGTATCTCAGACATCTGCCCATGTTTCTAATTCACACAAATACTTCTAGTCAAGAGAAGCATGTGGACCTGTTCCATCCAGCCCCAATAGCTAATTGTAGGCATCTGAAATACAATGGAGTAATTATCATGTGGATTTAAATTTTAAAACAATTTATGAAAGTAATTATATTCTCAAACTTTAAGTTGTACCTATAGTCATCACAGTTATTTGTTGTAATAGAAATTAAGGGAACCAAAATTGCATACTTTTATTGTACAAATAATCTCCTCTAAGCATATTTCAGATGCTGTCATATCTCTTTTTCTACCCTTGGACTCTTAACTAGGCAGGCTAACAGAAAAAAATGGCAAAATATGAACTTTACTACCAACTGTGCAGAAATGCTGGCGACCAATGGGAATGTGTATCTATTAGACAATTTGTTACATCAAAGGAGAGAAATGGTCTTACATCCGTCTCCCTATCATTCCTTTCTTTAAAAAGATCAGTCAGTTGATATTTTTATAGGAAGGAGAATTTGATCTTTTGCTTGCTTTGTTGCCTGTTTGCTGTTGCGGACATGATAGCAATACAACTGCCAGGTCTCCCACCTGAGTCAAAACGTGACAGTTCAGGAGAGTATAAATGCCTTAGTTCTTCCAGTTTTATGAGCTGAGTCTTCAAAGCTTTCCTTCGAATATGAAAATGAAACTTTTGCCCCCTACAAAAAGAAACTAGAGTGAAATCCCCACGAACAAGTGTGACGCTTCAATGATGTAAAACTGAGAGCAACAAGGCGGGGTGTCTTAAGGCCTCTTCTGCTTTGCAGGCTGCAGAGGTCAGTTCACAAGTGGGGCCTGGAGATCCCCCGAGCCTCCCAGGCACGCAGGGTTCTCCGGGTCACAGAAGTGAGAGGGCTGCAGGCTGCTGGTTTGGAAGCCGGTGAACTGACACGGTGGCCAAGACTGTTGTGACTATTAACACAGCCTGTTGGAAATGACACTGAAGTGGTTTTAAATTGAACACTGTTGAAATGATGTAAAAAGCGAAATTATTCCGATGTTGCTAGCAATAAAGAGATGGAGCAAACTCTATCGGCTGAAATTACATATTTGGCTAAATAAAAACAAAGAAAGAAAGAAAGAGGGAAGGAAAGAAGAGAGAAAGAGCAAGAAAGAGAAAGAAAGAAAGGAAGAAAGAGAAAGAGAGAAAGAAGAGAAAAGAAGGAGGGAAATAAAAGAAGTGGGCTATACTAATAGGATAAAATAAAATTCAGACCTAAAAGCACCAATACTTTGCTTTGGTAAAAGGTACACTATGTTAAGCATATATTAGCATATCCCAGAAATACACAAATTCAAACAGCAGGTGTGAAATGTAAGTACACCTCTCCCCGGAGCTGATAAATCAAAAATAAGTAAAATACTAGGTATTGAAAAGCAAACAGGCTTGGAGAAATGGGTACCTAAGAAACAAGTGAACAAATATTCTACATCTAGTAATCAAAACCTTTTAACTATATAATAAATAGATTCTTTCGAAAACTCTGATGAAGAAAAAAGAAAAAAAAAGGGAGTTTGAGACAAAATAATGGTTTGAATCAGATTTTAAAAAGATAACACTGTACCCAATTTGCTATCAATGAATTGAAAAAAAAAAGACAAAATAGATTTTTCAGAGAAAAACGTAAATTATGAAAAGTGGTCAAAAAGAAGCATAAGATCTGAATACGCTAATCTTTTTTGGGAAAATACAATGCTAAAATTATAGGAGAGTGTTACCAATTTTTTTTTTCATGAAGAGACGACCATGATTTTTATAAACTATTCTAGAGCACAGAAAAAAAGATGTAATCTTCCAAATTATTTATTCTAGGTCAGCATAAATCTGAGACTGAACTTTAGCAAGAACAGCAAAAAACAGGGACGTTTAAGAAAATCACGTATACTTAAAATTTTTAAGTAAAATAGCAGCAAAGGGAACATATCAACCCATTAAAAGAAAACATCATAACAGGTAAGGTTTATTCTAAGAAAGCTTAATTTGATGTTGGAATAAACTAATGATAGCAAATGGCATAATTGACCATATTAATGGATTAATATAATTCATCTGTGTAGATGACAGAAATGCATTTTATAAATTTCAGTTTGCATACTGGAAATCTCAAAGTAAGCTAGGTATAAACTCTCTCTAAAGGAAATGTAATGTATAATGGTGAGATACATAAAGCTTTCTGGCTATAATCAGGAATAATAAAATAGAGTTTATAATCATCACCTGCTACATATACATGGGGAAAACAAGTATTAATCTTGAAAATAGGAAAAAATTGTCATTAATTGCAGTCATAATTATCTGTCTGGAATATTCAAGAGAATCATCAAAAAACTATTAGAGCTAATGTAAGGGTAAAGTAAGACAGAAACAAGAATAAACGTTGATACATCTCTAAGACGGCAGTAAAGGAATCATTAGACAAACTGCTGTGAGAAGTAGAGCCAGCTTATAATAGCAACAAAAATTATCAAATAATCCTGCAATAAAATGAGACATTTAGTGAAACTCTATATAGTGAAAAGTGAAAAAAATATAGCATTAAAAGGGATAACAAGTGAAACTGGTAACTCTTCATAACTCAATCAAATTTCAAATACTATTTGTCACAATGCTTGACAAAATGTTTTTAAAACTTACAGACAAGCAAAAATATGGAAAAATATAGAAAAATCTAATTTAAAAATGTTGTATGGGTAGTGGTTTGTCAGAACCCTTGTTCTAGTGTAATCGATTTGGTATTGTGCAGGAATTAAATAGATCAGCAATGGAACAGAGTGAAGACCCCGAAACCAACATGTTTAAGTGGGAATTCTATCTATCATAAAGGTCGATTGTCACACAATCAGAGTAAGATTGAAGTTTTCAACAAGTGGTATTTGGAAAAGAGAGGCTTTATGTAGAAATTTTTTAAAGCTAGATTTTGACATCATACAAAATCATCTGTAGACGAATTAAAGTCCTAAATGTGATTTGGAGGTAGAAAGACCATCATAAAAATTAACAGTTGAAAAACAAGAATAAACCGTACACACACAAAATTTCCCTGAGACAAAACGACATTGATAAATCTATGAGATTAACAACAACAAAAAGCAAAAAAAGGTATAGAAAGAGCTCTTGCTAATTAATTGGTAAAAGGCAAATAACTCAATAGGGAAAGGAACACAGATTTAAAGAAACACAAATGGCTAATAAACATAAGAAAAAAAAAATCCCTAACTCATCTCATTAGTAATCAGGAAAGCCTAATTATTAACAGGGGGCATCTTTAATTGTGCATAATGGCAAAACTTTTAAGCATGTGGAATGTCAAGAACTGCTTAGGTTGAAGTTAAGTAGATGTTTTTAGACAGTGTTAGTAGTTTGAATTGGTCTTTAATTAGGAAAGTTTGGCAATGTCTTATTAAAATTTAAAGGGCACAGTTTTGTCACAGAACATGACTTTAGATAGACATGCTTTGTATTGGTCATATTGCAGGAAAATTTCAAGTCTCCAAGTTTTCATGTTAGGAAAACATGTTTCTGGATGAGGTCCAAAAACCATATTCATAAATATAGTTTTCATTGTTACAGTCATTTCACAGAATACCTAAAACCAGTACTGTGGTCTGACTTTTTTTCTAGTTTCCAAAGAAAAAGGAATGCCTTGGCTAGATGTCTCACATTTTGTGGCTACTATTTTGAGCTACATAAAATCCTTTTGCCAGTGGAGGAAGTTGCTGGCTTTCAGAAAGCCTCATCTTTTACCTAAAAGACACTTTGAAGTAATGCTGAAACATTTCTACTTTCAGCCATATTTAATTAACTGCTCAATACTTTCTTTAATCTTGCAATTCCATGTCCAAGAATCTAATTTAGAGAAATACCTCTATGCAGAGACTTGCACAGGGATGTTGAGTGTGGCATTGTTTTTAATAGTGAAAAATTTGGGAACAGCAAGTTGACTAGAAAATGATTCAATAAAACTATTACGTTCATGTTAAGGAATGCTATGTAGCAGTTAAAAAGTATTAGGGGGGTGTACATATAAACCAAGATGGAAACATTTCCAACATATATTCTTAATGGAATGGGCAAGTTATAGAAAAATACATACTGTGCAATTCCATTTTAATGAAAACAAAGCAAAATAGAAAACACCATAGAAATACATTTGTAAAATTGCTTTTTGGAATGAGAACCAGAAATGATAACCAGGTGAGAAGTTCCATGTATGGCAAGGTCAGATTTCCCCTTTTTATTGGTTTTTCTTTCTGTTAATTTAAAAAAGTGCTTTTACAAGGGAAATATAGTTTTGCATTATACCTGCAAAAATTAAAAGTTTTGAAAAATATTAAATTTATATTTACTCATTGTGTATACATATTGACTTTATCTTTGTAATTTATCATTAATGTTTTATAAATATACAGTAATGGAGTCTTCTAACAGTATGTATGAAACTGATGTAAATGTTTAAGTGCCTGAATTTGAATAGGTAGTTCGGTTTTCATTTAAATGTACATCAGCATAAGGCATAGTCTAAGAATCAATTTTAGAGAAGCCTTTCCCAATTAGCAAATTTACTAAGTTTTCATTACGGAAATTCCTAGAGGCAAGCTCTAGCATTTAATGATGTAAAAAGAAATAAGAAAGTAGTATTGCCCACAGAGTGAATCGATAGAAAAGTTAATTTCACAATCTAATGTATGTAACGTTTCTGTCCTAAGTAAAAGAGAAAAAAAAGAGTTAAATAGAGGAGGTAGCTTGTGTGTTTTTCAGATTGCGTAGTATAAGAATATATGTGATCATGACTATGAAATGTAGAAAAATAGTGAGAATTCTTTCTCGTCTCTTAAAATTTACTTATCAATCATAGTAAGATACATAAACAATTTAACAAAATTTAGCAAGATAATTTTTTTTTGTTTCCTTGTAGGACATATCAGATATATCAAACTAAAGTAAATGGGTAAGTCAATGAATTGGTCGGTCAGCCCTCAATGTGGTTCACTGAGTACATAAAACAAAGACTTTTGTGAATGATGGAAGAATTCCAGGTGTCTCCTGAAGTTTCAGGCCTGGTCCTGTATCACTTCGCTGAAGCTTTCCCTGGGCTGGCACTCTAACGGGACAGGCCTGTTAGAATCAGCAGGACCACGGGCTTGAACAGAAACAGAATGCAAGTTATGTTAAGAATTTTATTCACGTTCACTGCGTTAAAGGAAGTGATTTTTTTTTTTAAATCATCACCAAAAGGTACTATTCCTGAGTTACTCGATGTTTTTCTTCTGTAATGAGACCCAAAACGATTCTCTGGTCCTCACTATACATGATTTCCAAACTACTTGTTTCAGTGGCGAATGGTGCAAGAACAAATAAAATACTTTTGTACTACTGCTCTCCATGAAATTCCAGGACTGGGGTTTTCTGCAACATTCAAAGAAGCTCAAGTAGAAAAGAAAAAGTTCAAACCAGTCACCAGATCCAAAATTAGCATTTTATTCAGAACGCTGGGGTCAGAGGTGTATCGTTTATATTCTGGTACACAATACAGAGGCAAAGCTGTTGTCAGAAGTCTCTCCAGTTTAAAAGCTTTTTTTTTTCTTTTTTTCTTTCTTTTTTTTTTTTTTTAAAAACACACTTCGTAGTGCCACCAGTGTCAGGCCACCCCCTTTCTTTTCTTTTCTTTTTTTGTTTTTTGGTACAAATTATGTAAAACATTTGTGCTAAGAACTTTTCTCCCTCCCCCAAACAAAAAGGAAAATAAAAATTAAAAAAAATTAAAAAAATTAAAAATTGAGTATTCTAACTACAGCTCAACAATTGAATCAAATGTCACTTTGTTTTGTAAATACTTTATCCATAACGAAAGATATAAACATGCAAAAAACCTGAATCCATAGTCCAAATAATACATACACATGTTCTGAAGTTTCTGCACTTCTCCATAGACTATGCCAATAAAACATTATGTACACATACCATTTTTACAGTGAAGTGGAAAAAATACAGTAAATAAAAAAGTGTACATGGATTAAGACCAAAATGTGTCTAACATTCTAGTTTATGAAAAAATTCAATTTTGCTACAAATTGGTGATATGAAAACTCCCTTTATTTGCAACCAGCTGCGTAAGTTTTAGGATTTTAGTGGAAAAAAATCTAAAGTCTAAAACTAGAAGTAATGTACATTTTCCAATCTCATGGTCTTATCCCCCAAGATAACAAAATCTCTCCATGAGTTCTTTTCTGTTTGTCTGCTTGTTTAATTCTGTATCTTAACAAAAGCAAATGCAATGTAACAAAAGCGTGTTGAAGCATATCACGGTTTAACTTACTGCTCCCACCACAAAATATTTTGTCTTTTACTTATCGTTTCAGAAATCAGTACCATTAAAGCCTTAAACATAAAACTAATTCCAATCTGAAAAAGGTACAAAAAGGCACATAAAATCCCAGTGCTTCTGTACTGTAAAATTCAAGTGTAACTGAGCTCAGTGTTCTTCCAAACAGTATTGGATCACTGATATTCCCTCTGAGCCCAAATGGTTTGCAGCCTATGCCAAAGCCTCCGGCAAGCACTGTGCTAGTAGACTACAAAGTTAAAGCCTAGCTTCTGTATGCTTTTTGGGAATATCAGTTGAAATTGTTTGTACTTGTCCAAAAACCAAGTTCACCCTGAAGTTCAGTCATCACCTCCGCCGTACATGTCTGCGAGTTTCTTGAACCGCGGCCCCCAGTCATTCAGGTAATCATAGTCCTGCTCGCCGCCGCTACTTGAGGAATTGAGGGAGCTCAAGGACCCAGCCGTGGAGCCGCTGCCTTCGTAGTCGAAGACTAAGAGGGAGTCATAGGGCGGAGCTGTGGGGTCATTGTCGGCAGCTTTAAGGCCCTGCAATTCGGGGAAGGACAAAGAAAGAGAAAATTAAGAGACAGCTACAATTTGCAAAACCACAAGTAGAGCCTAGGGATATCATGGGATCAAACGTTAGTAAACTTCCACTTGCAAGACCACAACAGTTTCAACACATAGAGATTGGGGTTACCACTGTTTGAAAGTTAAGAGAAAAACTAACACACATTTCCTCTGCAAAGAAATAATCGTAAGGAATCTAGTTCAGGGTAGCCAGGTCCTAAGATGAGAGGCGGTTATTTGGAGAACGTGCCTACCAGGTGGCAGAAACGAAGAGCCAACCGCTTGAAGCTGATTAGAGGGGATCTTAAATAACATAACATATACAGTAGCATTGCTACATTTAAAAAATATATCTCTGAAATACAACCTAAATTATATCATGGTAATTACTAAAAAAATCAATTCATTCATTCATTCATTCATTCAATAAATGTGGAATAACTACTACTCTTGCCAGGATGTCTGATAATGGCACTGTGTAGCACCCCATTGGGTAAGACTGGTTTGGAATGTGTAATTTAGTGGTGGTTACGTGAGGTAATACAGAGGGCTATAAAATCACATGATATACGGATCCTAATCAGAGCTAAAGTCAGGAGATTTTGAAAAACACCCTTATGTGAGGGCAAGGAGAAGGACACACACAGCAGTGTGCCAAGTGGACTTGCTTCTAAACTAGCTCACAGTGTGTCTAACAGGCATCCTTTAACCCGAAGCAAAGGAGAAATAATGAAAAAAAAAGTCTAAGCAGAAACCATCAGCTTAGGATGCTGAAAGAAACTCAGACTACCAATGAAGAGCTAGAAATTCTTGGAGTAAGTAGCATTGTATAGGACCTAATTCTGAAGGATATAAAAGGAAGACTGAAGAAAAGCCAGATGTGTTTTACATAAGGAAAGTTACTTATTTAATCATTTAGGTATTAATGAAATATAAAATGTGGAATTAATTGATGAAATTGTGAACAAGTATTTTTTTTAATATGGTATAGTAAACTTGCAGCTTACATACACACTAAAATAATCATGAATCAATTTCTGTACAGAATATAGATGTTGAGGAGAGGGCACTTGTTAATTTAAAATAACATGAATAGTTGTCTCTTAAAAATTTTAAAAAACAAGAAATACCATCTATATTGTAACTCTTACAATAGATGCTTTTAAATATATAATTTGACTACCTGCAGTAATAAGTAATTACGTATTACCAAACTTTTAAGGATTTAATATTAGGTCTTTTTGGATTTTACTGTTTTCTCAATTCCATTCTAGTACTCCAAGATGTACCAACATTATTCTGCAAGCAACCATTCTCTTCTGCAACTCTGCTTTACAAATGTTGCTGGGCTTACAGTGGCCTCACTTATCCAAGAGGTGTAATACACTGCCTTCCTTGAGAAATCAGTTCTTCCATCCACATGTATTTTATGAGAATAGACATTACATGTGCATTTTTAAATGAGCATGTATTCTATCAAGTTTATAGAGCAGGAGTAAGGAAAAAGGGCATGGAAATTAAGGTCAGAGCCAGTACTTAAGAGATTAGATCTTAGTTGACACCTAAGTGATCCGCAGTATTAGCTATGGGACTTCAGCGTTCCCTCATCTGCTGCTATGATAAAAATAATGATATTAGCGTAAGACCAAATAAGGGAAGGGACTCAACATCTCACCACAATGTCTGGTACATGGAGAGCTCAGAGTATCAGTTATTAAAAAATTATTTAAATTTAAAGAAAAATTCCCTGCTCTGAAATTCAAAAAAAATTTTAAAAATGTGAATATATATTATTTTAAGAAATAAAATGTCATTTGCTAGATTCACTGTATGTTTTAGAAAAAAAATACAGTGCTACCAGTTTTCCCTTCTCCAGTCTATCCCCACAATTCTAACCACTTAATTAAGCACCACTTTCTGCATGTCAGGTCATACTATTTACACCTCAGACAAAGCTGGGTTAAGTAAAATAAAGCAAGTCTTTGGCAAACTCCTTCAATACATAAAACATAAGTAATTTTAAATAAGACTTTCCTTATCTTATTTTTAGAATAAGCTACAAGGCAGTTCTGAGGCTGAGACCCACCACAACCTACAATTTCTCAGCATTCATAACTCCCTTCTGTGGTTAACTGTGTTACTATCCTTAGTGACCTGCTATCCTTTTTCCGCAGGGGTTTCATACGCCCACGCTACCACAAATGCCTCTCTGGAGTCAGTTCGCTCCCTCTGCCCCACTGGCAGGCTTGGCTATGGGACCAGTGAAATGTGAGCAGCAGGGCAGAACAGTTACTGTAAGACTCTCACGTTCACATGTTTCTGCCAGCCCCTTCTCCACTCCCGTTCTGCCAGGAGAATGCTGCCCCAGATGGGATTTTACTTCCATCTGGATCTTGCAGTGAAGGAGACATGTGGATGAGAAACTGAGCCACTGACTCACTGCAGCTGATATGTAATTTGAATACGAAGTAAACTTTTGCTATTGGAAACCAACACTACTTGGGGATCATTAGTTACTGTAGCCTTAGCTAGCAAGAGTCAAAGAATACATCTTCATTCATTTTGTTTGCATTTATTTATTCAATTCAAGGCATCTTGATTGAGCATCTATGATTGCAATGTACTGTGCTTAGTGGAGGAGACAGGACTTTTAATAAGGTAGACCCATCTGTCCTTCCTCCAGGAGTTTATAGTCACATATTAGCATGCATCCCCTTTCCTTTCCTACAAATTCAAGCAATTGCAAATATAAGAAGTTAGTGATTCCTTTTGTTCAGCACTGTCCTACTCGGGTCCACACAAGAACTGGACTCAAGAAGAATCTGAAGGAAAAATCAAGAAGAATCTGAAAAATTCTAGATAAGGAAAATAGATTCTTAAAGCTCTGTGTTCAGGTTACAAGCTTTACACAACTGAACTTTTAAGTGAAAATATACACAGAACATTGTCCAATCCTTATGGTGTCAGCACCAAATTAGGAATACCGGAAAGGCTGAGACTAACATTTGCTCTAAGGAGTCAATAGAAGCCGGATGTGGTGGCACCGGCCTATCATCCCACAACTCTAGGAGGCCAAGGCAGAGGATGCAAAGTTTGAAACCAGTCCGGGCAACTTAGCGGGAGTCTATCACAAACGAACGGACAAACAAACAAACATTTCAATGGCAGAGCCTCAAGTGTGATTGGACTTAGTGGAGGGAAAGTAATAACCTGTATCTGTGTTAACTGTGTCTAGGAAATAAACTCTAGAAGCTGTCTGATTGTCACGGGTGTGTTAAAGGATCCAGGACCCTTTGATAGCTGTCTAAGCCACCTAATTCAACTTCTTAAAATAAATATAACCCTGGAGTAAATATATAATTTACTCCCATTCCCACTGTCAGATCTTTAAAAACATTCTCTTTGTCCTGGTAATTTTTTTTTTAAACTCCCACATTGTTGTTCTGATCATCTTGGTAGTTTTTGAATCTCTATTTCTTTTGTAAAAAAAGTGTTGAAGGCCACAGAATGCACTGGCTAGGCTACAACATGGTACCTTGTCTTGGTGCTTAATGCTTACAAAAGAGCAAAACCATTAACTTCTCAAGAATTCTTAGGTAAGCATCTTTCCAGGCAGGAGGTTAAATACTACCACTTGGATAGCACTGATTTTTATCCAAGAATATAGCATGACTTTTGAATTAGGTATTATATAAAATCTTGGTCATATTTTTGCGATTCTAAAATGATCCTGGTCAAGTCCCGAGAAACTGACAATGTCACATGTATAATCAAAGAGTTGTGCAGAATAAATCTGGGGGCCATCGGATCTTCTGCTTCTCCCTAATGAGACTCCTTCATTCTTGGACATGGACACTTTTCACATGATGTGTACTGTTTCCAAATCACAAACTGCATGCACTGTTCTAGGTCTGACTAAATTTAGCAAAGTATACTCTTTTCACCTTTCCTGGAGAGGCAGATCTTGAACTCTTGATAAGTTTGTCCAGATAATTTTTCTGTAGTTTGAGGCTCCTCTGCAACACCTAAGAGCTGTGGCTGAATTCTTGCGGAGCTCTGATCTTGGGCTTTATGGGCGGAGACACGTTTTTACAAGGATTATAAAAACCCAAATTCTTTACTGAGGAACACAGGAAGGGTACAGAAAGGTCTATCGATCCTATTGCATTCTGTCTTCTACAGTTTTAGCGCCTCTGCTTTGGCTCAGGCCCTCACTGTACTCACCGTATCCTGCCTGGACCAGACCAAAAATGCAGAATTAAACTGATCTTCCCGGTCCTCACTACTATCTTGCTTCTTTCCAACAAGCTACTGTCTTTGAAATGTTGATGTTACGCTCTCTGAATGTTTTCCATGACAAAAAGCAGTGTTTCCCACAAAGGTGAGGCACATCCCCAGGGGCTTGCAAATGGTTTTAATCTGCTCAGAGTTTTAAGAAAATTTCCTTTACTTGTGAAAATCAAGTTTAAAATGGAATAAAAGTTTAAGTAAATAGAAGAGACAAGCAGAGTTGATAAAACTCTAAAGCTTTTCTCAAATGTCTGATGCTTAGGCAACCTACAGGCTAAAGTCAAATCTCTTTGGATGCTCATTTGGTGACCTTAGACTATTCATCCCCTTCTGTTTTGGCTAGTGGAAAATCCAGCAACCAAAAGAGAATTATATACCTTTCTCCCAAAGCTGAAAATGTCACATTCTTGTGTACCGCCTTATTTGCAAATTTCTAACTGAAACATGATTCGCTTTGTTTGAAGTGTTTATTTTTGTTGTATTCATCTGATTTATATCCATCATCCATTCACCTAGCCATCCATGCAGCCAAGAGCTCACTAAAAATGTTACTTCTGCTGCATGGATTCCTTTCCCCCAACCCCGAAGGGGAGTCATTCCTATGATAGTTCTGGTCCCTTAGCTCATTACCATGCTTAGATTAGACTGTGACACCCCTTTGTTCCCAGCTGTTTGGTACTCAGATCCTTCTTCCAAACAATGGCTGATGTTGGGCAGAGATTCTACAAGGAACTTTCCCCTGCTGGCTTAGTTTTTGCTTCTCTCTTTTTTTTTTTTTTTTGGTGCTGGGGATCGAACTCGGGTCCTTGTGCTTGCAAGGCAAGCGCTTTAACCACTGAGCTAAATCCCCAGCCCCTAGTTTTTGCTTCTCAGCATCTAGTTTATGTTCATATCTACTCTCTTCAGAAGAAGCCAGGATCTAGGCTTAAAATACATGTAGACATAAAAGTAGATCACATTTATATTACGATGGAATTTCATGACTTGTTAAAACCTTTATGCCTCTTTTGGGGAATTTTATTTTGCTTAAGAGTATTTTCTGGAAGAAGATTATAAATGTTTTATCTAAAAATTAGAGGACAGTACAAACTCTCTAATTCCTAAATGATAATTTCCCCATAATAATCATTAATATCACACTACTAATAATTAAGAGACCTTAGCATGTAACAGGTACTATACCAAGTATTTGACATAGATGACCTCATTAAGTTATTGCTGAAATCTTTAAAGAAGGCTCTGTTATTATTTAAAAATAAGAGAGTAGGAAATCCCAGAAATTAACCTCAAGGATCTTGACCTTCCACAAAGTAAGAGAGGCATTAGGTGAGGAACCTGGATTTGAATTCAAACACCCGACTCTTCTAAGAAGAGAATAAGATATTTACAAGACAAATTACGTATAATTAATAAGAGAAAGGCAAATATTTTGAACTTTATTAGTTTTGGGCAAATCGCTCTAGAAGAACCTTACGTTCATTTTTTAAATGGTGTAAATCAAAAGTCAACGTTTTAAATGAAGGCTGCACTTGGTTTGTATTCCTCAGAGATAAGGAAATACACAGGATTAGTAAAGTTGTTGGAGGCATGCTGATATTTACTGTCAGGCTGAGATGAAAGCAATTTGTTTTAACTTCTCACCCTCTGAAGGTCATGTATGAAAACTCAAAACAGAAAGAAATTCTGCAATTGAAATTCAAAAGCATGTGACTTGTTTTACTCTACCTACCTGAATGGAAATAAATTATCATTTTTGAGATTCAAAGCAACAGTCACTCACTGTCTAAATAAACAAACCAGAAAGTGTTCTCATGCGCCTTCCTGCTCCATATATCCGTAAGAGCACGCTGATTATAATCACCACTATATTCTCTTTCCTTTGGAACATTCGGTACTCTGCTAAATCAAATAAGACCTGGAGATAAACACATCTGTGTTCATTTTCCAGTGCTTTTACAAAATACGCGTGGGCTCCTTCTCGGTACCTTTAACTGTGTAAAAACTTTACATGTGTTTATTTTTTTCTGTCACATTAATGACAGACACTGAACGGGTCATACCGGGCACCTTGATGCAAGAACCACACAGTGCTTCTGAGAGTTCTAACAATTTCCATCTCCCTGAATTCACCAGGGGTGCCCAATCTTTTGTGGCCCGGTACAAACTTTACAAAGAAACTAACTTTTAGAAAAGGGAGAGGGTGAGTTTGAGGCAGGAAGAACAGCACAGAGTTAGCAGCTGCAAATGTGAACAACAGATCATCTGTTGCAGCCCTGCAAGACGAAGGCTGAGGAAGAACATGAAATGAGGCTGGGGAGCCAAGTAGGAAGCGGACGCCACGCACCTCCTATTCCTGGCAAACACCTCCAGCTGCTCCTTGACTTAGGATGGGGCGAGTTCCCGAAAAGCTCATTGTAAGCTGCAAAATCCTAAGTCAAAAATTCACTTAATACACCTGACTGGTGAGAGAGTATATTGTCGAGTCTGCAGTGTCTTGGTTGTTTTCCTCCTAGATCATGTGGCTCTTGCTGCTGACCAGCATGCAAAAGAGAATCTGCATATTGCTAGCCTGGGAAAAAACCTAAGTTCAAACTATCAAGAAGGAATACTATCATTTTTGCACTACTGTACAGTTGAAAAATTGTTAAGTAAAATGTCAGTAAATCTGGGACCTTCTGCACAAAGACTGTGCTGGTGGCAGAGTAAGGATCACACGCACAAAGAAAATCTGTGTCTAATTTACTTTTCATCTACATATTACTGGTTCGGTTATATCATACACGGTGGACACTCTACAGAGATTTGCTGCATGCGTGATCCTCAGCCAAGCTCAAAATGGTTTCAAAATGAGCTGTTTCTGACACATGGACACAACCCTCTAATTACAAACTGAACATATTCTAGATGTCAATTTGCAGTCAATTGTTTGGAAGAAAGTATGTCATATAACTAATCGCACATGTATGTTAGGATCGCAAGCCGCCGTTTAGACTGTATCCGACCTCAGCACTCTTTCAGAGAAAGGAAATTTCGCACGGAAAGTCCTACTCTGGATCTTGCTCCTGTGGCACTTGGAGGGCTGGGTAAATGAACCTCATTAACTAGGTGCTCTTTTCTTTCTACTGAAGAAAATGCAGTCACTGCAAAATAAATCAGTGGACACACACAGATACGTGCACACACCCCGAGAGCACATACTAGAAACACAAACTTAGCATAACCGGTATCTTCGTTCGCTAAATGTAATCAGCACTCACAGAGCGAAAGGCTCCAGACGTGGTCTCTGCTGAATCTCAATCAAATGCAAATTTGGTGGTGTCCACAGCTTTATGCCCTACACACCTGCTACAGTACTTAAATTCCCGAGAACTTCAAAATCTAAGAGCTTGGCAATATACTGGATGCTTAGGTTACAAGAACATAAGCAAGAGATTGTCCTCGTCCTGGAGAGAATGCACATGTTCCAGCAGCATAAATACTGACAGGTACACCCCTGTTGGTGAGGGTTACGGCAGAGCTTCCAGAGAAGGGGATGTTCAGGGTGTGTCCTGCAGAGCACCAAGAAAGTATGGGCTTTGCAAAAGCTGCTGTCTGTTTAAAAGTGTGATACTTTAGTGGGAACTGCGGAGACCTCTTAGGGCTACAGCACAATAAGGGAATGTAGGGAGGGAGGAGAGAGGCAGGAATAAGATTATGAATAGCCTTATCGATTGTTAGTGTTTGATTTTATCACCAAGAAGAGTATCAGAGATGGGATTTGATCCTAGGGAACACTGACACCTTGGGACAGGCAGAAGCATCCAATAAGTATTTGTTGAATTATGCTCAAGCCAGAAATCTTACTTTCAAAATGTGCTTTCAAAATGTTCCTATACCTAGAGTCATCAGATCCACTCTATCTTGAAAACCCAATAGCTACAGGAGTAACCCAAGAACAATTTCTCATAACAGCTAACACTAAATCAGAAGTCAAGTACTTACATATTTATATATAAATACATATTTATATAGATTTATCATCAGGTACGCTTACAGATTTATATACAAATAAGAGCTGGAAAAATCAGGGTATATTTTTGCAGAAAAAGGAGTCATTGGCATTCTGTTTTTTTTTTTAATCTTCTGCCTTTAATTAGTGTCTACTACAAATTAACCTATTACCTGCTTGACATAAGTGAATATGTATGTTCACAAAGTAGCCTATCATTTAGTAATAGACAGTAAGGATACTTGCAGAGGTAGATAAATACACCAATTTGTTTCAAAACATTTTCTATAAGCTATGAGTGTCTATCAAAATCCAGGGAAGACCGATGACATTTACATATTTTAAAACTATTTCCAGGAAGCCCAGAAAATAAGAGGCTTATTGGTCCATGACCAAAGGCCATACATAACAAGCGTATCCTATTTGGTAATGCACCAAGACCAATTCTGATCTTGGAGACCTGATCTTGGAGATACCGACGATATGGCAGAGAACATGATTCTTACCGAATACAGTCAGTATGCAGGCCTGCCTTACGCTAACAATAAATATTCAGAAAAAGGACTGCAGTGAAACCACAACCATAATAAAAAGCAGTATAAATCATTAAATGCAGTAGAACTCTTGGTCAGTAATGAAATAAAAAAAATGCTATAATAATCTTTTGACAGTGAAAATCGTATCTGTTATACTCAACAGAGAATTAGCTCCCTCTTACAAAGTCTCTTAAAACTCCTCTGCTAGGGAAGTATTTAAGTCACTTACAAATACTTAATTTCGCTGCTCTTTCAGTTAATCTCTTTTGATGGAGTCGTTGCGTAGGCCCTGAATTCTCCCCACATGTGGAATTTAAAGGTTTGGTGTGAGGAAAAAAATAAAGGGAACTATTATTTTTACATTTATCAGTGCCAATAAATGAAATTAGATTGCAATATAACATAGGCTACCTATTACTTGTCGTCTAGGAGAAAAATCTATCTTGTAGAAAGTGTGACCGAAATACTGGTAATATATGGTGAACGCCATTTAACAAATGCAGAAATTAATTGACAGATCTCTTTGGGGTTGATCAGAGCAATTAAATATGTTCTCTGTTATTGCAAGTGTATTTGCTTTCAACATAAAGATGAATTTAAGAAAAAGAAGAACGTTTTAATGAACTGCACAGCTGTAGTCCAAGCACCTTGTGGCCTACGTAGATCTAACTGTCAGTTTAAAATTAAAAGCCTGATAAAGAAAGTGAGTCTCTCTGCGCACCTCATTGATGAAGTCCCCGATGTCCCCAGGGTGTGGGGCTGCGGACCGGACTGGGTACTGCGGCTCAGCGTGAATGGGCCTCTCATCCAGCCGCCGGATTCCTACAGGCTTGATGGCATCAGGCTCCACCGTATCAGGCTGCTGGAGCTGGCTCAGGTCATAGTCCTATAAAAGACAAAATCAAAAATCCATGTTGATGGGCATGAAGATGGGAAATTACAACTTTTGTTTTTAAACACATACTTGGAATGCATAGAAATGAGTGAAATTTAACATAATGGAAAAGATGCCACTAGGAGTTTTTCATGTTATGATTAAATATTTCTTTCACACAGCTCTTTCTTCTGTGTTTTTCACTTCTGCAGTCTGTGCTCCATCTGCTTTCAACTGCTCCTCATCAGTTCCCGATGGGAAATAGCAGTGTGACGAGGTCTCACTATGAAAGGACTAAAAATCCAATGAGAACATACAGTTGTACCACAGAAGCAAAGGGAATAACTCAATGTCTTCAACACTCAAAAAAAAAAAAAATGATGAAGGTGCTCTTCACTTTCCCTAAGAAAGGCATCGGTGCAGTGAGACTTGAGTCATCGTGCATCCCTCACGCCCTTCTGTGGTCTAGAGAAGAGTCCCGGCCTCACGGTCTACGGTCCAGTCCGACCCGTGGCCCATTTTTCTTTCAGAATGGCTTTTACATTTTCAAATAGCGACTCAAAATAGCGACAAAGAAGAAGATGCTGCAGGGACTGTATGTGGCCCAGAAAACCAAAACCTTTTCTTTCTAGCTCTTTACAGAAAAGTCTGCCAGCGTCTGGCCTCGGGTTGCCGGGCCAGCGACACTGTGGATTCCCCTCTGTGGCAGCCCAGTGGGATGTCGAAGAATAACAGCCTGTCCACTTGCAGGGAGGCAGAGGAGAACTTTGAAGGAGGCTCTGAGAGCTCAGCCTGGGCCTTTGCAACTATTTTTAGCTAAGGCACCCGCCCGCTGGACAGTAATGCATAAAGGAACGGACTGTAAGGTGGAAGTGAATCCAAATCTTAGGTCTGCGCAAGTACTTCGTACTTTGCAAATGTCTAAATTCTGGTGCTATAAAATGTTGTATCCTTAGCTTAACAAGAATGTTGCAATTCAACTTTGACATTTACAGAAAGTACGGATTTGCTAGTACTCTTCTTGGTTCAGGCTGTATCATTCTGCCAAAACTCTGCTTAAAACCTTTGATAGTATCTCCAGAGTGGTTTTGATTTATTCAACACTCGAACATTTACCCTGTTTGGCAGTATTTTAAATGCTTTACATATGCCTGCTCACTTAATCCTCTCAGTGTGTTTTACATCCCCACTTCACAGAGACAAGAGTGACCCAAGAAACTTGTTCACGGCCCCAGATCTATTAAGGTGCAGAAAGAGACTCAGACTCCAATTACATTGGATGCCACAGGCTGACTCTTTTCACACCCTTCTATAGAGGATGTCAAATTCATGTTACAAGGCTGGATTTAGGGAAGTACACAGAAGAGCAGGGATGAAAAGCAATGTTGTGAGGAACAACTAAGATGATGAAGGACAGAATGGTTACTAAACTTCATGCCCATTATGTGCCAGGCACTAACCAGGGTTTTGGTAAGAGTTTTCTTACTATCAATACTTTCTAGAAAATCTGCAAAGAATGTTTTATTATCACCTTTCTGGGTTCAGAAATGGATTCAGGGAGATTGGGTAATTTGCCCAAAGTCGCACAGCTGGGGTGTGATTAGGATGGGAATCAAAAGCAGGTGCATCTGTTGTCTGTCTAAACTGTCTGACTTAAAATGTAATGTCATGTTCATTGATCGCCCCCGTAATTCCTCACTGAGAGTTTCATCTAGCCCGAATGCTGAAGGCCCAAGGTACCAAATTGGAAACACCCCTGCTCTCGGGGTGTGCGACGGAATGTGGAAGGTGAGGCAAGAAGGCCAGAAGGACAAGCCCAGCGGGTGGAAACAGGGTGTCCCTCAAGGTATAAATAGTCAGAAGGAAAACAGGCATTAGGTTTGAACCTGGAACCACAGTAAGCCTGAGAAGACAGCACTGTTAATGGAGAGTCAACTACCTGAGCAGAAGAGTAAGAATGTTGGCAGGACAGAGTATCCCAAAACTTGACTGAAAACAGCTTGACTCTGCACAGATGTGCTCCGCTTTCAATTTTATAGAATTTATAATTACTAGTTACACATTATCTTAAAGTACAGGCCCACTCTGATATGACGTCTGAAAATCTTGAAATGTTAACAGGCTATGCACCATAAAAAGAGATTTATTTACAGAATTTTGAATGCTTTCACACCAAGAGGCATGATTTTCTAGGCCACATTTAATTGCCTAACTATCAAAGCATAGGACAGTACAGTAAACTGTGGATAAATGTGTATTCTAGCAATTACCAAAGCTGTACCTAGAAAGAGGAAAAATTGGTGCTAAGTGTATTGATGACAGTTAATAAATATTTCTACCCTGCGGGTGAAAAATGCTTTATCAGAACTCTGAATTACACAAAAATGGGTAATAGAATTGTAAGCTTAAAGACTGTTTTTTTCTGGTGATATATTATGTGATAGTTCAATTACAGGAATATAGAGGCATTTCTTTTATATAACCAGAGATGGAAGAAGCACAGCACGTGGGCTGTGGGCTTTGCTCATGCTTATGTGCATCTGCAAAGAATCCCTCCACCCTGCTTCTTACACAAGTCCTACTGTAGCCAGAGGTTGCAAATACTAACGCATTTTGATTGGCCAGCAGTGTCTCAAAAATACTCAAATAAGTCACCGATATTTAGACAGGCACATCTTATCTGAAAACAGGAAGATTTGGTTAAAGAGAACTTCACTCTGAGAAAACAGCTTGTTACACTTGACAGCAGTTATTCCCTCTGGACAAGGATCACACCTCCTCCCGGCCTGTTTCACTTACTGCTGTGTATATAACATGCTTACAGAACAGCACATGAATAAGCAGGTTTTTATCTTTCTTTTGATAGCCTCTTCCTACTACCGTAACAAGCACACAGTAGGAAGAGTCGTGAAACTTTGATCTTGCTCAGTCTTTTTGACCAGCAATGTCTGAGGCCCATAGAAAGTGTCACTCAAAATAACGGTGTCGAGTATAGTTCAAACACGCATACTGGGTATCAGACACAAGAAACGTGCCTTGGATGACACTGCTCTACATAGCAGTAATTCACGTGGGGAGGGAGAAAGAACCCTGGTCCCATCCCTGAGAATCACTATCGAGTGAGAACCCCCATAATGAGTGAGACCTGTTAAGCTCCTCAGTTATAATGGTAACGAAAAAGACTCAGAGAGTCGTTGCTTTATAGGAAGTTAGAAACAGTAAAAGTGCATGCTGTATTGTTTCTAGGTGGTGGTTTCCCCTTTTCTACTGCAAAGATGAGCTAGAAAACTCTAACGGTGGTGGGGAGCAAGTGGGGGCCTGCTCTGGTCACAGGGGTGGGCTTTCTACTGATGTCCATCTGTGTGGTATGGCCAAAGTCTCGACCTGAAGGTCCAATTTTAGACCTTCTGATAAAGGATCACACTCTGAGAATTTCCTAAATTATACATCTTTACAAACCCATAATGCCTTCCTTAAATGCACAAATTACAACATGTAAGATGAGAATGATCCTGAGAATTACAGAGACCAAAAATGTTCTCAAGGTCTTTGAGTTCATGGCCTTAATTCTGAAGAGTACTGACAACCCAAGAAACCTTCATTTGGTTCCTAAAACTCTGCAGAAAGAATGAATGTGAAAATTCTCTTACGACTGTCAACATTTACGATATTAACTTCTCAATGAAATTTAATTTTCAAATGAGAGGCAAGGCAAATCTTCTTTTAACTAACGTGTGTTAACTGGTACCCATCATTAAAGTAGGCATCAACGTAGTGATTTTAGAATGCTAACACTAACACTGTAAGGAATTTAAACCACGTTTTAAAATGTTTTAAGTGTGATTTAATACCAGGACAGTTAATAAGAAGTTAATACACACATAAAGCTCTGGTTTGGCTTTTCTCGTTAAATTCCACTTTTGGAGTCATTTATAATTTGTTCAGAAAGTAATAACAAAAATGTGGGTTAGGGTATTAGATTGTGGTATAAAGTAAGGTAAAATAAAAGAATATAAAATACAGCACCGGAATACAGTGAAATTTGGCAACTGCAGGTGTATTTCAGGAAAAGACACTGCAGATAGGTTCTGGAAAACCACAGCCTATTTCAGGAAGTGATGAAAACACACATTTGCCATTCTACACAGATTCGAGGAGAGCCTACTGGGTGCCAAATGCCATTTTCAACCGCGAGAGGGCGAAGGCAGGCAATCAACCTTTGCCCATCACCTGTGAAGAATCGCATTCGACACTTTCTCAGGTGGTGTCTCCCAAGCCACACAAAACCCTCCTCGGCGATGTTACTCCTCTCGCCCTGTTGACGGTCACAGCTCAGAGAGGTCAATGATTGGACCACGGTCACAAACTCAGTCAAGCAGTGCCAAAAGAAAAAACTGAGACCACCAGAGCAGGGGAAATAAGTGCACCGAATAGTTTACAGGATAAATACATGCACCGAAGGGTTTACTGATGGGAAAACATCAGGGTGTTTAAGTGCTGGAAAGGAAAATTCAAGGTGTTGATGCTACTTCAGTGCTGGAGGCTCTCACACAGGGCAGGCTCGGCTTAGGTCTGTGCACAGCTGGTTAAACAAGACTTGCGGTTGTTCAGACGGCAAGGGGTCCTCTCTCGGGTCCAGCCAGGGTCCGGCACAGGGAGGAAAGAGCTGGCACCCAGAGGCCACGGTCATCGGTCAGCCTGCACTGGTATTTCAGAACCAGCCTTGAAATAGGACTGTTTTGCTCTCTCGTGGGGCAGGACTGGCATGAACAGAAGATTTCCTTTTTGTAGCAGCAAAGGCAAAGTCACTCAAAATTCTCGTATGAATAGAATAAATTTTTTCATATTTTAAAACCAAGTGACTATGAAAAATAAAAATACTAACATGATAGTAAATGGACAAAATTCTCAAAGACAAGAAAAAAAAAGCATCTGGAAAAAAGGTGGCTGTGGCACACGCAAGAAACTCTTCAGCCAGACACAGAGAGGAATAGAAGGTGGGACAGAAAACATTATCATCTCAGCGTCTCTAGCTCCCGGCATTAAAATATTGAATAGAATAGTGAGACAGTGTCAACACACTGCCATACAACCACTGACAAGTAAGTCAAATACTCTTGCAGGCTTTAGGTAAATTACATTACAACCTGATTTTCTCCCTGAACAAAATTTAGTTATGACGGCGTTTTAGTTACTTTTCTCTTGTTGTTGGGACAGAATACTCGACACCCAAAGTTAGGGGAAGAAAGGTTTATTAGCTCACAGTCTGCAGAGGTTTCAGTCTATAGTCCGCTGGGTCCGAGGCAGGGCTGGCGTGCAGACCGGCGCCCGGCCGCAAAGTAAAGTGAGGAAAATGCAAGGAATGTATGCAAATCAGCAATGCAAACAAGCAGCTAATTAGCCTCTTCCTGTATCTATCTAGGCTACCTGCCCTCAGGGCAGCCCACACTCTAGATTCAGCTATTTCTCACCACATGAGGCTTTGGGGGGACATCTAGACACAAACCATAACAGACGGTAACAGCGACACAGGTGAAGAGGTGTAAAAAACTAAAACAGAGTCTATGGACTATGAAAGTTCCCGCAAAAAAAAGATTTGCTAAAAGCTTTCCTGGGTTGAGTTATAAACTAAGAGAGATAAAGTAACTTGGAGACTTAAAACATACAGATGAACAGCCTCCACGGTGGACGTTCATGTATATTTTCATCTCACCGGAGAGTCGGTTGTCTACTTCTCCCAAGGGAGGTGGGCAGGGCCGCCTGAAGAGGGAACACATTCATTACTGCTCCTGCTTCCTTGGCTCACTACAAGTGCTGTCCTGGCACAGCTCCTTCTAAAACGCTACCTGCTTCCAGAATTATGAATGAGCTGAAGAATCTTTCTTTGGTGTGAAAATTACAGTTCATAGGCCACAGAATCATGTGAAAGCCATCTGTCCATTAAAAATAATAAGCAGTAAGGATGAAAACTGGCCAGTTCAGAAATGGCTACTGTTGAAAGTTTATCATGACATAGTACCCGCCATGAAATTCTGGAATATTCTTTCGAGAAAATGCGGCAAATACACAACTCGGTTCGACTGAACAAATACTATCTAAGAACCTCTCAGGTCACAACGAACTCACACAGCTTTTGTTCTCATGTGTTTCCGAAGAACACGTTTAAAAATAATTGAAACTTAATATAATGTCTCAGCTACTTCAAATAATAGGAGAGTGAAGATCTAAGTAGCTGCTAAGGTGTCGCTAGAGGAAGGAGCTGCGAATACACAGAGCCCTGAGAGTCCAGCAGATGAAGAGGCCCTCAGACAGACACTGAAACTTGAATTATTGTTTTTCTCTTAGCTTTGTAATTTTCCATTCTTTCCATGCAACTCAGTTACAGGCCTCCAAAGATAAGTACACTTCTTAATCCTCCCAAGCAGTGTCTGTCTTGGGAGATACAAGGGTAACACTAAATACATCTTCAGGTCCACATTTCCATCCCAAGGTCCAGCTTCTTACCAAAAAACCCAAAATGTTACCACTTGGGTTAAGATCAAAGTGATTCCATTTTAGCATGACCTATTATTTAATCTTGGGGGAAACATAAAAATAGGTAATAAAGAAACAGCAGTATTTGGTTGAGAATATGCTGAGAGAAATCTCTCTCATCGATGACATATTATTCTGGAATTTTCTAAAGAAGAATATTCATTGTTTTAAAATTAGTTTGTGCATAAAGAAAATGCAACAAAGGACTATAATATTGACTTTAAAAAATGGGTTCCGAAGTTATAGTACCTTGATTCAAATCCTGGGTCCATCATAAATATGTGATCAGATGACATACACTCCCTTGTGCTAATCTTAACATTGGTATTCAACCTTTGCACAAAAAGCTAATGAGGATTTCATTAGTAAGTCTAGAGAAAAGTTGAACACTTTCTGTGTGGGACAGATGGCAGATATTTTAGGCTTCTGAGGCCACGTTATCTCTATTGCAACATTTCAACTCTGCTGGTGCTGTCCACGGCTGTCCGTGGTATGCAGGGCACAGCTTATGCCTACGTACCAGGAAATCCTTATTTACAAAAACACGCAGTTGGTGGGATTTGGATGTTGGTTGAACTTTGACCAATCACGTTTTAGCATCTTAGTATTAAAAAGTGTATTAGTACTTCTTAGTATTTCACATAGTGATAATACATACTTGGCATTCAAATCCCTATTTGTTTTTAGTGGGGCACAAAGAAGTTTCTATTCCCTGAAACCTAAATATAGAAAAGTTCTGATTAGCCAGCAAAAGTGAGTTTTAAAATGAATTATATAAAACACTGTGGTCCTTCACACGAAGTGACAAGAAGAGCAAAGAAAGAATCAGGTGCTAATCCTGTGTTCATTAAAAAATTTTAGTAAGCAGTAGGGATGAAAACTGATCAGCGCAGAATATATGCTGTCTATAGTGTATGAGTATGTGTCCCTTGGCCATAAGTATGTTGAAAACAGCATGCAAAAAGGGAATGAAGATGTGTGAACCCAAACCCAGGTGAAATTTCTCCTACGAGTTCAATGCCCCTCTCTCAATAACTAATCTATACTCATGTTGGCAGGTGGGTATAAATGGATGGATAACTTGGAGGCATTAACAGAGTGTGTTTTAGCCAACAATAAAAACGTTGAAAGTGGTCTCCACAGTTACATCCAGATGCAGCCATCTGTTAGGTTGCTTACAGAGCAGAAGAATTTTGTAGAATCATGATTTCAAGGAATCAGATATGCCACAGTTAAGTTCTCCAGTTCATTCTCTGCTTGAGTCAGATGGTCCAGCTTGTCTGGGCACCCCCAGGACAGTTGTGGGCTTGGCAGGATGCCCACACAGCCTTGCTGGATCAAGCAGGGATCTCTTGACTCACAGAAGTGTCTCGTTTGGCCTCAAGAGGATTTCTTGTGACTGTGTGCCATTGCTCTGTCTAGGCATTCTGCCTGGATTTCTGATTTTAGTTCCTGCTGTCTGAATTGTATGTTCAAGTTTTTCAAAAAGTACTTTGGCTGCTCAGATTGCTTCTCTAGATTTTGACTTCATTATTGTGTGCAACTTTGCTAAGCGTGCTTAACCAATTAGTTGGGTCTTAACTTTTTGCTTGTTCTAAAGCCAGAGTAGTAGTGGCGATCTAGTAATCTGTAACCAAGCCATTAGCCTTGCTGGCCTTACCTAGTACCTGTTTTAGACTAGCAAGGCTGAGTAACATATCTACTTCAGTCTTTTATCCACAGAGCAGGGGTGTCAGCCTACACTTGAACTCGTGAGTGTCACAGATCTCAGTTTGAAACTGGACTAGTAGCAGTGTCTACATCACAGGGTCACTGGGAAGACAACCCGAGGATGCAAGCCAAGAGCATAGCAGTGTGTGACACAGAAAAGCCCTGTAATGAAGGCTGCATTTATAAGCGTGGTCACCACGGCCTACAGACATCAGTGATTGCAAAGGATGAACATGAAGCTAGCAGAGGGCCTCAACAGGCCCTGTAGGCAGAGTTGCAAACTAAGTCAGAAAGTCAGGAAGAAGGCCGATGAGGTTCAACTAACATTCTCTGAGTGCCGCCAGGTGTCAACTGTCTTAAATAAAAATGGAAGAAAAAATGACTCTGACAAATCCCTGCGTGCACAGAGTCTAAGGTCAGGACCAGGGATGGACACAGAAGTGCAAATAGAGGCAGACGTGGAGGCTGTACAGCACAGAGCAGAGACCCTCGACGAGCCTGGAAACCAAAGACAAGATGTCTGGAGAGGAGACTTGCTGACTGAAGTTGGCGAGGTACAGACACAGAGCGAGCCAAGAAAGCACAGAATGGTACAAAGATAGATGTGCATAGTTCAACCCTTTGGCACCTTAAAATGTAGAGTGGGGGCAACGAGAAGAGAAACTGAGTCATCAACCCCCATTGTCTCCATTCCTAAAAGCCAAATCCCAGGTCCTGGGAACTGTGGGTCTCGTTCCTTCTCAGGCCCCTCAACTCTGCTCAATGAGCTTTCCAGGTCTCAGACAACCTGGGGATCTCAGCTACTTAAATATTGAGGCTAATTTCCAAAATTCACACAAGAGATCAACTTCATTATAAAAAGAAAGTCAACTGACACAGTAAGTGATCCAGTTACATCTGGGTCTTTGAGTTCTGGAAACCTGGCCTGTCTGTCACAAGGAGTCCTGTCACATTCTCTTTACCCGAGAATTCTGAGATTCGTGATGCGTACAAGTGCTCAGGCTCGCTCAGTTAGAGCTTCGAGAGGGAGAGGAAGATGCCCTCCCCGGTCGGCTGTGAGCTCTGCATCCTGATCCATCGCCTCGTTTTCATGAGCTGCTGCGCTGGCTGCATTGTGCTGTGTCCAGGGACACACTCCCTTCTGGAAGGTCCCAATGGGTCGGAAAGATGCAACCTATTGTGGATGGGGTACAAAGTGTTCTCACAGAGCCTCCCCGAAGAGTCTCTAAACTCGCATACCTCACTCGGGTACGGAAGTGACCTGCATCCAATCATCAGACCCACTGGTTTTTCTTCCTAGACACACAGTTAAGGACATTTCCCAGGGACATGGTATGTCCCACTTCCAGGCCTGGCTCCTGAAAATCTCCCATAAATCATCATCCATGTACCGTTGTCATCCGGAGACTGCTCTGTTATGGCTAGGATGGCCCTAGCAGCCACATGCGGAAGATGGGGAGAGCCACGGACACCCTGGGTCCCTGACTATGTGGGGTTGAGCCACTTCCCACACCCTCGAGTGTCCATGACTTACCACCCAATTATTGTTAAGTGAGCAAGGACTACATTTCAACTAGGCCTTAATCCCTGAAGTTTTAGTCTGTTAAAGATACTAAACTATTTGAACTAATACATCTGCCCAAATATATTTGTGTGCCTAATCTACTTCTTAAAAAAAGAAAAACAAAAAAACAAAAAAGACAAAAACCCAGCAGTGCAGAAAATGACCCGCTGGTTTGAGAACACTGTAGTATCTCTTCCTTATAGCCGTATGTTGTTAGTAATCCAAACCCTAAGAATTAGTATATAATGTGATCACGGCCTGCAAAAGAAGCATTTTTTCAAGTGCAGACCAAGGACATGAATCAATAAAGCTGGTACCTCCTTCTCCGCCCTCCCCACCAAAAAGAGAAGGAGAAAGATACCTGGAACATACTTCCCTGCTTAAAGTAGAAAGCTTCTATTTAGTTTCTAAAGCTTGTGTCATGACAGGTGCAGGTCGCACCTGTAGATCTTTCTATTTTGTAAAGGATAGAGAAGAACCTTGTGTGAATTTTTTCCCATTTTTAAATTTTTCAGTCTAAGGAAAACCGAGCCACGAGGTGTGTGTCAACAGACTCCAGAGCATGAATTGTTGCTTCAATGTGTACTAGAAGCCGTCTCACAGATGTGTCCCCCAAGCCACCAGGTGCTGTCTCTGAAAGTTTACAACGATCTCAGATACCAAAGAAACTAGTCCTGAGTACGTCTTTAGAACATAAGAAGTCAAATTTGGGAATTTGGGTGACGTCCTGAGTCCTGGAATGTGAAACCCATCATGTTCACTGTGCCCAAGAGGCGCTGAGGTTCGTGTGATGGGACAGAGAGGGAAGGCAGCATCAGAGGGCATGAGCAGCCAGATCTGGACATAGCAGATAAGGGAACCAAAGACCCAAGTGACGAAGAGAAGAAAAGTGCTGTGGAGTCTGTAGGCAGCCACTCAGACCTTCTGCTGTGACAGGCTCTGCTCCCTGTCAGATTTTATCTCTGATAAGTCCATCAGAGGGGACGACGACCCTTCTTCCTTGATGCCGACACTGTTCCCTCGAGCCACCACTCACAGTCTGAAGGGTTCCCCCATCCGCTAATGGTCATCTGTGATGCTGCCATCAACAGCAGCAGCTTCTCTCACAGACTATGAGCAACCATGACTGGCGGCAGCCCTGAGCACAGGAAGCTGCTGGATGTCCTGGAGTCTACTCCAAGGAAGGGACAGCCTTCTGATAAACCCAGATATGCGAAAGGCAGTGTTTAAATAGGTTGGTTGAGCAAGAGCTTTGTCAGCGATGGCACAAGAGATGACAGAGTATCATCTTCTTTGGACCCAGGCAGACGAGGATTTAATCCCTACTCTGCTACTTCTTAACACTACCTGCCTACTTTGCTGTACTATTGTGAATAAGGGGTTAACACGATCATGGCTACAGGTCTCAGTAACGAATGTAACACACAGTGTACAGCCAACAATTGCTTTTGCTAACATATCAAGAATAAAGCTGCCCAATGACAAGTGATTTTGGTAAGGCTGGTTTAAAGTAAGCACCACTGAGTGTTGTAAACAAAATACACACTTGATAAATGCTTGTTTAATATAAGAATAATCATAATAAAGACTAAGCTTTAAAAAGCAACAAGCTGATTCTGTTTCTTATCCTGGGGCTAAAAAGAGATAGTCCCAGGGAAAGTGAGTGATCAGCTGTATTGCACATTCTCCCTGATTTTATTAGTAATGCTGATACAGAAGGAACTGGAAGCAGAGACCACTGAAAGCGATCTGCAATCAGCCCTACAGGCCACAAGGGCACTAAAGGACATTTACAAATGTAGGTAATTAAACGTGCCTTGATAACCAGCAAAAGCCCTGCTGGTGATATGAGAGAAGCAGATAAAGAAGTGATCTTACCCTCTAGAAAGTGACTGGATATTATACTAAAAGTGTCTGCCCAACAGCCAACCGCCTGTGCAGAGATAACATTCCTGTTAAAACACACAAGGAAGGCCAGTTTCACACAAGGGCCCAACACAGCTCTTCTAGACCATCGACATGAGGGCAGAACATTCATATACTTTGATAAATGTCAATTATACACTCAGCAAGAAAAAAAGACACAAAGGTGCTCTTTTCTTTTAAAAGCCCCTCCTGTTTTGTTAAAGAAATCAGCAACCCTGGCACAGAATTTAAGCAGATAGAGATGCTAATCAAAGGGAGGGAAGATAAGAACTATCTTTGCAAAGGCTGTTTTGCCCAGATTTCTTTCTAATCAATTAGCTGCCAATAAGCAGGGTGCTTTGTCAGAGGAACAGGAAATGGTGGCAAAGCCAGCTTCAAGCTAATCTTGAGAAGACTGCTACACACTTGACCCTTGCAGGGACCACGGCCATCACCTGGCATCCACAGAGTGTCTAAATGAACCTCTGTGAGCTACCAGTCCTCTAAAACTGGGAAAAAACTGTGCTTAGTTCTTGTAAGAGAATACTATTCGGCAGTGGCAAAACATATCCTATAAGTTAGACTGTCTAGCTGATACATAAGCAGACCAGATCTATGCCTGATTACCACGAACCATGTCCACCTACCATTACACAATCCCCAATCTCAGTCTGAGGCAACACATACGCTCTGTAAAACATCAGCTCTGCATGATAAACATCAACTAGAACTTGTCTACAATGCAATGTGGCACGAGTCCCCTTTCCAAAGCCCATTTTTGTAAGATGATATCTTCAAAAAAACTAATAAAGCATTATGAATCATATTCCATTGCCAGAAGGTTTATTGCACATCATGTAGAAATGGAATTTCTAACAGGGGGCCACATGTGAATTACGGAAAATAAATACAGTTTACTTCAACAAAGCCCAATTTCTCGGGAACTGATCATGTTACAAGATTTAAAGCAAGGACATGTATTTAGAAAATGAAAAAGGGAACAAGGGAGGGGGAGGGGGAAAGGAACAGAGGGATAAGAGAAATAAGAAATGGAAGGAAAAAATGGAAACGAACTTTTGTAAGTAAGGAGGGATGAGGGGGTGAGGGGAGGGGAGGGGAATGGGAAAAAAGAAGCAACAAGATATATCATGTACAGGTACAAATCCCTTATGATGAATGTTATCACTATGTACGTCTAAAATGTACCATTAAAATAAAATTAAAAAAAACAAAGAAAATGAAGTACCTGGATTAAATAAACCTAGAAAGTAAGAGCATTAAAGAAACATTTTTTTTTTCTTAAGGGAAAAAAAGGGCAAACGAATCCATCAAAAAAACTAAAATTTTAAAATACAGTTGGAGAGTTTATCAGCTACCAAGACATTAGAAAACAAAAGAAACTAAAATCTCATAGTGTTAGATCAAAAATAGACAAACAGAACAAGCAGTGCAGAACAGACAGAAAGTTGACCCACAGGTGTACACAGACACGATTACCCATTTTATGACAATGAACCATGATTAAATGTTTTTAATAAATGGAGCTTGAGATCCATAAAGGAGAACACAAAAAAAGTAGTGCTCTACATCTTATACAGAATAGAAAATCAATTACAGATAGAACATAGTTACATGGACAAAATGACAGAGCTTCCAGAAGATAATATAAAACTTTCTGGGCGTGGGGGGGGTCACCAAGTTGGGGTGAATAAAGTTTGCTTTTTCTTCAAGCACTAACTATAATGGAAAAACTTGATAAACTGGACTTTATTAAAATTAAGAACTTTGCTCATTATAAGACATCATAAAGATGAATGTTTTTAAAAAGGAAGCTACAGAATAAGAGAAGATATTTACAATACATGTATGTCACAAAGAACTCATTTTTATAATATAAAAGGACATCCCACAAGTCAGTAATAAAAAGTCAGACAACCCCATAGAAAAGCAGACAGACAGCTGGACATAAACTGTCCAGCTGACTTGAAATGCTAAATCAGCCAGCAGGAATACTCCAACTGAATCACAATGAGATCCCTACCATCAGAATGGCTGAAATTTAAGACTGAAGAAATCCCAGTGTTAATGAGGATGAAGATGTGGGCTAACTGGAACTGTCTTACACCGTGGTAGGGTATAAACTGTGCAGTCACCTCGGGAAACCGGCAGGATTGTATCAAGCTGCACACGTGCACACGAGAGAAATGCACAAAACACACACACAGGAACGCTCATAGTAGCTTTACTCATAATAATCCAACTGGATGAACTCAAATATCCAAATGCAGTAAAAGGGATAACTACAACATAGTTAATTCTTACAAGGGTACACTATTTATCAATGTCAAAAATGAACTACTTCTATACACAATATGAACAAATTTCCCAGGTATAATGGGTAGTGGTTACATGCTTAAACCTCTAGGAAAAGTATTTCTGGCTGGGACACAGGCAGTTTTAGGACTAATACTCACGCCATAATGCAAAGAACAAATCAGATGAGTTAACTGCAACCATCAGATAAGTTTTTGCAACCATAAGACAGCTAAGAAAAAATGAGGCCTGAATGAATGAAATTGTAGGAATGGATAAGCCCTTTCTGAGAGATGCACCATAGGTTTTAACCTCAGATTTCTGTTTTTCTCAATCTTTTTCCAGGGAGGGATAAAAGCAGCTATGGTGCTTTCCTTATCCACATCCTCAGGGCTGCTACTCTCACTGTGTTTTATTCTCTCTTGTCCTCCATCAGTTTCCCAATGGAAGCTTGTCCCTGGCTTACAACCCCATCCACACCTTCACATGTATCAGATCCAGGCTTCTTCGTCAGCAAGTCAGCTCTTCGGCCCTGCACTCAACCTGCAGTGAACCCCTTGAAAACTAAGTAGAGGCCCACGGAAAAGAGCTGGGGTGGGTACAGACTCCCTCAGAATGCAAATCCATCAAGCGTGTCCAGTCACAGCCACTAAAGTGTTCAAAGTCTGCGTGCTTTGTCCTGGATAAGGGAATAGATTGCATGATCTGTTTTAGAGGTAAAGAGACAGAACCCTCAGCATAGTACAGTTCCTACACCACGTATTTTATTCTGTTATTCTGAGGTAAAAACTAAATGAATACAAATGCATTTTATAATTTTATCACAATTGTCTACGGTGAGAACTGCACGGGGAAATCACAACAGAGGGTCAGAGACATACAGAGGCTCTTGCCAACAAAGAGCCAAGGAGCTACAAAGGCATCCCAGGAAAACCAGTATTCTATGAAGAAATTAGCCACAGAAAGTTCCACAAAAATCCTCGGGTACTGGACAAAGAAGAAGCAACACATTCATGCCCAAGAGTTAATGTGGGGGCCTAGAAGATTCATAGGTCAGGAAAGGAAGAAGGTGATGGTTTATGATGATAATTTTAAAAAATCTTCATAAAATGCCTCATAAATTATGAAGAGACAAAATAGCAATTAAATGTTTTATTTGGGTTGGTCAGGCATCGTTATACTCCCAAACTCAAGGAGAATGATACTTCTCCAAGGGGACAAGCGCCCATCTAGATGACTCCGGTGGGAAATTAAAACTGGTTCAGGAATTTGATAAGTATTTTTGATTCCCTGAGGCAAGAGTTTTTCTGCCACATTGTTTTGTATTTTCTTCCCTATCAATAGCTAAGTTTTACCATTTGATCTCAAGCATCCATCTAAGGGGATGGAGTCAGTAAAGAAATAAATCTGTCCTAAAATAATACAAGAGACCTTTCTTAAACAATCTTTTAAGGGGATTAGTATGTGGGGAGGTCCAGATTAGGTGACATCCGCACTCTAAGATACTGAGAAAGATCTTGGTTCTTGCCTTTGGGCCTCCAATTTTGTGCAACATCTGGTTAAGAGTAGTGGCCTTACAGTTAAGACTATTTTTACTGAAGTTTCATTGAATTAGTTTTAGTTTTATGCCTTCAAAATAATAAACAGTGGCATGAAAAATAAAATAATGCAAGTGGAAGTTTTATGAGAAAATGTGATCAATATTGCATTCGATGATCTTGAATACAGTCTAGGAAAGTGAAAGGACAGGTTAATTAAGAATTAAGCCAAACATGAATTTTAAAATTCAAAGACATTTATAAGCAAGAAACTCTGGGGTATAGTTATAGAGCCATTTTAATTAGTCAGTATTCAAAACAGTTTTAAACACTTGAGTCAAGTTTTCAACATATTTTAAACATGCATTTCTTCTAAATGACTGGTACAAAGATTAAACACAAGAATGGATGAGAATGTGCTTTGTAAAACCAAAAGTGACGCATCATCTCCTCAAAGGAGTGAGAGAGAAACTATGTTCATGAAATTTTGTTTTTATTCAAGTTAACGGCCCTACCACTGATATCGACACATACATATGGCTCAGACAGGGTACAGTTTCATCTCCCTATAGGGCTGCAAAACCCAAAGAATTCTGCATTCTTTTCAGATTACTGTTCCTGACATTTTTTTGTAAACAGAAATGACCTAAAAATTGTATCTAAGAAATACCTGTCATAGCAGCTTCTTGTGGATTACATTACCATCTTCCAGACAGTTTCAAAAGAAATGCATCAGAGTAGTAAGTTTAGGCTGTGACACAAGACAGACCTGAACTCAAATCCTACATCGATTACTTTCTAGATGTACAACTTTGTTTTGGCTCAGTTTCCTATCATCAAAGTAGAGATGTTCCCAGTAATGCCACCAAGTTCAAAGATTTAAGAGATAATAGCATTTAATGTGTTTAGCAGAAGGTCTGGCATGTGGTGCAGACCTTATACATGTCAGCTATCACAATACTTAAAACACTGCTTCAGAGCAAAGATCTTTGCTTTCCATGTATTAGATTTCTCAACCTTGAAATTGTTTGGAATTCCAGGTGTATATGGTGATATAAAAACACACATTATTTTACAGCAAGAAGGGAATTTTGACATCTATTGAATCAAGACTGTGCATCAGGCTCCATAACAGACTCCATGAATACAGTGATGAATTAAATGTTGTGTCTAATTTCAGGTAGATTTCTACATGTATAAGAGGGCAAAGAGTAGTTGGTTCCACCCACCTCTGTTCTCAGGGATTAAAACTGTACCCAGAATACTGAATTTGCTTGATAAATGTTCAAGGAATGAGTAGGTTCAATGCTTTTTCTACTGTATACGTAAGTATCAAGATCCCAGGGTGGAAACTACTTTTAGTTATATTTTGAATATCCAAAGAAAACAAACTACAAAAAATATTTTTTTATTACAAATATAACTGGAATTGGAGTCAAATTCCAGGTTCCTTGAAAAAAATGTTGACGATCTTTTCTCAAAATGAATATAATGATATTTGGTACTTTCGAAAACCTCAATAAATGTGTGGCACATATAGGAAAGAATTCACCAACTGACTGATGATGTGGTAACAAAAAAGAAACCGGACACCATTTTCTTACTCCTTGTATTTACACTTTTACCAGCCTTTAATTTATACGATCGGAAAATTCTGTTCTAAAAATCAAAATATCGCTCACCTGGTCTTCTTCTCCTCCACCTTCTTCATCATATTTTAAAATATTATCTCGTACGTCATCTTCAGGATCAATTAGAAGCTGCTTGGCTTGGCGTTCCTTATCCCGGCGTTTCATCCAGACCACAAACATCAGAACAAGGACTAGGTTGGAACACAGTAAAAACATATAATATCATTATTCTGAAAGCCTGGCCTATCTAATCAGTCCCCAACACTAATAATTTATTCTTAAATGGACTTGTAGTGCATTTTTCACTCTATTATTTATTTCTGGCCTCACACTCAGAGAGACCAGACAGAGCGGGGGCTGGGGCACTGGGGCAGGAGTGTGAAGACCGGCTCCAGCCGGGGGCCCCATGAATCCCTGGGTGAACATCTCTGTGCTCAGCTTCAGTCTCTACACAAGAGAACATTCCTGTTCTCTGTCTTTATTTTAGCTTGCTTGAAAATAGATGCCCTTAATAGAATGCCTCATAAATTTCTGAAGACACAAAACAGCAGTAAGGAGGTAAATTGTGACACTGTTTATTCAGACTGGTCATTCACTAGCATACTCCCAAATTCACAGAGAATGTCACTTCTTCCCGTGTTTGCCTAGATGACTTATTTTGGACATTAAAACCGGCTCAGCAATTGGATCTTGAGTTTCCTTTTTGGATTCCCAGAGGCTGTTTTTCTGCTGTACTACTCTGCATTTCCTTACCCAATGCAAGTTTCAGCTAAGAAGACCACAGGATTAGTTTGAGCACTGAGGTAAGATCAGGCTTTCACGTTTTACACTTATGTGCCAGGTCTGGAACCATAAATTTTCAAGAGTTGAGATTAAAATCAGCACCAATTCATTTTCCTTCAAAATGCCATTGTCACTTCTTCATGCCTCAATCCATCACACCTAAGTCTTTCTTGATAAGGCTGGATATACGCTACATTTCAGTTGAAACTGAAACATATCCCTAAGTGCACACCTAGGAATGAATTCTATTGAAAATCTAAGGGTATCAGTTTACATCCTGAAACAAAAGATTTAATGACTCCTACTTGAGCACATTTTTTATTATTGGCCATAAAAGTAAATATCTTCCTTTAAAAGCCAGATACATGATCTCATTTGCCATTGTTCCAGGGCTAAATCTAGCAAGTGGATTATTAGTAAAGCATGCAGGTTTCAAATTATAGCCAAAGTAGTCTCCACACAGGAAGTAAAAAATGCTCAGTCTTCTATAGTAATTGCTTAGAATAAAGGGACAGAATTCTAAATTACCAGAACACTTGTAAATGGAGAAAACATAAAAGAAATGGCCAACATTTTCAAGAAAGTGATTGGTGCAGAGCATGATCTCACAATAAACTAAGTCTTGCTGCTATTCCACAATAAAAAGCAGGGCCCAGACAATTTACTCTTTTAACCTGCATGCCTAGAAGTGGGTTCTAAAGTATTTTCCAGTGGTTAATTTCTTGCATTCCACTAAATCAAAGATTGCAAAGCGTCTTAAAAAGGAGCAACTCTTTAATCTCCACTTACACTAAAGACAGACAATTTATTGAGCTGTGTAACCATTTCCATTATCAAATGTGCTGTGTGTGAAGTACAATCTCTCACTATTTTGTGCGGCCCTTCAAAAACAAATACCTTGATCCTTGCATGACTGGAGCAAGTTGCTGACTACATTTTATATGAAAGAAAGTGAAGGAAAGCAATACACTTATTTTCCTAAATCATCAACTACGTGTCATAAATTCATACTCAAGTCATAAGATAAGTGCTCAAACTTAGGGCTGTTTAACATTTTTCTCTGAAAAGCATTTTCTGAGGCTTCCCAAGCAATCAGCATCAGAAAAGGGTAAGAGGGCATCGAAGAAGAACTGGGGGGAGCCTTGCTGCCAATGTTTAAGTGCCTGAAACAATGCTCAGACATCTCTTCATTCTCAACTGGACTCGCGTGACCCATGTATGATTGACGAGACAATGCCCAGGGGTCAAAGAGAGTTGTTAGATTGTTTTGTAAAGCAACAGCAATAACTTACTTGGCTGAACATCCTAAACGTAAAAGGCATTAAAGCCGAAGGGGCGATGAAAGTACTCACTGAGCAGGATGATAATGCACAGTAGGATGGCGATGATGGCACCCGTGCCAAGCCCTGCGCCCACGATCCGGTCCACATCCGTACAGTCCCCGTTGGAGTCACACTGGCAAACCTTCACCCGCAGGATGGAAATATTGGACTTAGGAGGATTACCCGAATCTGTGATTATGATGGGAACTTCATAGATACCAGCTTCAAGAAATTTTATCTTTAAATTAAGCTGAGCAAAATCACCTTTACAGAATAGGAAAAAAATACAATTTGATAGTTAATCCCTAATGTGCTAAGAAAACATACAGAATTTTCCCAGATTTCTTCACTACTTCATTATACACATAAAGCAAATCATAACTATGCTTTTCTGTGAAGATATCTTTTGCTTTAAGGTCTTTTAATATCTTAAACATTAAGTAGCTTTTAAAATATATTTAAGGAGAAGATTAGAAAGCACATAAAAATGAACTTTTCATATCAGGCTTCACAATCTCTCGAATGCGCACATATTCTAATAATTAACCTGTTCTTACCATTAAGTCGAGTGATAGTCCAATTTCTCTTAATAGTCACCGGAGATAAAGGAAGATCAAAAGCAAATGGTCCAGCATTTGGATCGATGTCATAATCAAGTGCTGTGATGTTAATTGAGTTGGGGTCTGGTGTTTCACAAGTCTCTGCCTCTTGAGGTAACACTTGAGGGGCATTGTCATTAATATCAAGTAAATAGATTTGCAGCGTCCCCGTTCCACTCATGGGAGGAATTCCTAAAAAGGGAGAGAAAGCACAACTGATGCTGAACAATTCTCTCTGATGAGCCTCAACTGTGGTGAAATTTTCAAAGCTTCTCGCCTTCCTGCCACCATCACTGTGGTATCCTGGAAAAAGCCAGTTGCCACAGTATCTGAACACACTGTTTTTGGAACAAGTCCACTTCCTGCTTCCCTGCTAGGATGACTGTGAGCTGCCAGTGCTGTTGTGCAGGAGCTGAGCATGGTGACACCCTGATGCCAGAGGGAACCCAGGCCTCCCTTGCCCTCGCTGTCCATTATCAGGACTCAGGCGCAACACACTCTGTCCAAACACTGTGCGGAATGTCACAGAAGCAGGACACAGCTCAGGATCACGTGGATCCAATCCGTTTGATGCAGAACTAAGACGTGTGCATGAAAGCAGAGAAGAGTGCTCTGAAGGCTCCAACACAGTATGACCTACTGCAACGGTCTACAGACAAGTAACAGAACCACAGGCCCTATTTCAGGAAGGAACACCTTGGAGAGGAGAAATATTTACTGATCAGCCCGCTACCTTCTGGAGAAAACACTAGGTTGTCCTCTGTACTTCATTTCACTGTAATCCTATAAAGAAAGTTGAAACAGATGAGGAACCTCAGTCTCATCCACTGTATTTTTTTTTTTTTTTTTGGTGGTGCCGGGGATCCAACTCAGGGCCTTGTGCTTGCAAGGCAAGCACTCTAATCACTGAGCTAAATCCCCAGCCCCTCGTCCACTGTAAAATGTTGATTCTACCACCAACCAAGGTCCTGAACTTAGGAAGGTGCACACATGCATATTTGGAGGAAGGGATAAATAAAACTTTCTACCACCCTCTGGGAGGCATATGATGATTCAGAGAGCAAAGGATTAAGGGAAGAGGATAAAGTACTTTGTAATACCGTAAAACTACCACAACCACTATGATATTTAACATTTTGAGGAATTGTTCAACTTATAAGATGAAATTCCTCCTATAACAGCTTTAGAGAACAGACAAAAAGAAAACGATTTATCAGTGATCAAACGAAGGCACAGAGAGTATAAATCTGTATATGCTGGGCATGGTGGTCGCACGCCTATAATTGAAGCACTTGGAAAGGCTGAGGCAGAAGGTTTTTGAGTTCAAGTCCAGCCCGAGCAACCTAGCAACTTAGTGAAACCCTGTTCCAAAATTAGAAATAAAAAAGGGCTGGGGGTGTAGTTCAGTGGAAAGGCATGAAGTCAATCCTAACATACACACACACACACACACACACACACACACAGAGGAATTTGTGGAACTTGTGCAATTCTTAAGGCATGAAACCGAGGCTCCAAATCCAGCCTTGTGATTTAAACTGAGGTGCATTTATGAAGTAGCCCAGCTCCACAGATTTAACAGCTCTCTTCTCTCTCATATCAAACACCCTTTCAATTAGAAAACAATCCACCCTGGTGAATGAAAAGTCCACCTGTAACTCACAACCACCATGTATACATATAATTTTATGGTTCTTTAAATCTCAGAGTAATGGTTCAAGATCTATCACCTTCAGCTGCACTTCTAAGGGAAGCTGCTTCTATCCAGCAAGGAAGCATAAAGCAGACACTAATGTGACGCTTTCACGTGCAGTGGCAAAAACTGTTATTACAAAGGTCCAACTCCAAACATGTAAACAGTAGTGCCCATATCAGAAAAGATCAGAAATACTCCGTTGGATTTGTTGCCACATACATTTACTTCACATAGTAATCTCATTGAATCTTATTATATATCATACAAGACTTAAAGTCACTGAAATTGTTCTTATCAAAAGTATTAATAGGCAATGTCTTAAGACTGTAATTTGAAGCCTATTTTGATTAGAACTTCACATTCATAGTCTCGCACTAAAGACATTTTAAAATACGGCTGTGATTGAGTTCTGCAAATATTCACACATAGTAGGAATATTTGAACGGTTCATTTGTGTCAGGCTGTTTTAAAAGCTTGTATGCAGAAGCCCTGATATCTTTCTCAAAACACTATGGTCCCTATTCAACAACAACAACAAAGATTTACAATCCCACAGTGCATCTCCCAGGTAGAAAGTGGTCCGGCCCGGGTATGAGCCCAGGAAGTCAGGTAGAATGTCAGAGCTCACATTTTTAAGCACACGTCATACTGACAGTTAGTAAAGCAAAATAAGTCTACCATTAAATATACATAAGGTCTCTTTTATTTTAGCTATCTTTTAAAAATGCTTATCTATTTATCTCAACCAACTGGAACTCAGCAGAGATTCAGAAAAAAAGCACACACACACAAAAAGTGTTAAAGTATGTGTTCCAAAATCAACACCCTGATGCTCACACACTCACTTATCTCAGTTTATGTACAAAATTGATTTTCTAGCCCATGGCAGACAGCAGCAGAGAATTAGAAAGAGGACAACTAGAGACATATACTGATACCAGCGAGTAGACCAACTAAAAGAAAATATAAAAATGACTCTCCAAAACAGAGAGTCTGGGGACACTGGGGATCAACTAGACTAGTTGTAAATCAGGAATCAACATGTAGCAGGTCAGAAAAACAACAAAAATTCAATCATAATGTCAGGCTGTTATCAAAAGTGTACAGACATGGAGAAAATTCACGGCAGACACCAGGAGAGTAAGTCATGGGATGCCCGTAGGAAATATGAAAAAAAAATTGGGCCCAAAGAAACAAATAAATAAAAGACTGGAGCCTCAGAGTAATCAAGGTCGGCTTTCTAGACAATTAGGCATTGTAGAAAACTTTGATTCCTATGCACATCTGAGAGGCTCTGCTCTCTGTAACCATATACAATAAAACAGGACGGGTGCATTTAATTACATACCATTGTCAGAAGCAAGAAAAGTAGCATTATATACATTGTTTTTCACGTTTGGTGATTCTCTGTCCAAAACAGCAATTGTAGTGATTTGCCCATTTACAGGATCTATTTTTAGCCAATTGGCAGGATCAGATAATTTTGTATATCTACAAAATGAAAGCACGGTTAAGTTTAATTTTCTATACGACACTTAAAAAATAAAGCATATTTTACAGGCTGAATTGTAAAAATGCAATCCATTCATTAGTTTGCAATTCTGTAGATGGTGCGTGGAAACACAGCTTTACCATGGAAAAGCATATCTATGGAAAGGAGTTTTGGGAGGTACAACATGGTTGTGTTGGGTCAGGCATGCAGGAAGCATCCTGTGGTGTCCAAGAGGCAAGGCGAAGAGGGCAGTCTCCCAGTGTGGGGTGTAGAGGATTGGAGACCGCGCTTTAGGCTCTTGTCTACTTCAACAGAGGGCAAGGCTGTGGATGAAATAGCTCAAATATGCCTTCTGAATAAGCAGTAGTCTTAATGCATAAGACAAGAGAAATTGTAACAGAAATTTCATTTTATATCACAGAGCACTTCTAAAATGTCTTACCATGTTATCAGGGAAATGATGTCTCATTGGAGAGACCCTCATTATCCCATCCCTACTAGGCTCTCCGACTTGGGGTCATGCCTCAGATCTTGAGTCTGTATCAGCAGATCTATTAGCTTAAACTCTATTTTTATTGGGAGTGAAGCTTAATTTCTCAAGGCTGGACAGGCAATATACAAATTGGAGAAAATATGCTATGTTTTAGAGGTCAAACCTATAGGGTTTCAATTAATTAGCTATATAACTGTCTTGATTTCAGTGTACAGTGAAATGGAGAATAAGTGCAGTTATCTGTTAGCAGCAGTTCTGAAAGAAGTTAAATAAATTATGAGCTAATTTTAAAAATGATCATCACCAGCTACGGATAATAGCCATTTGGGGTATGCTCTGCCAGTCATCTACTCCCTCATCAGGAAGGATAAATGAGGTTTTGCTGAGGATGGATGTCTTTACAGATACACTTTGAAGTTCATAGTACAGGTGAGGGATGAAAATAATTAGTTCTTAGATCTTAGTTTTGGCAAGAATTTTCTTCCTGATGTGTGGAGGACAGATAAATATAAGCTTCTGAAAACTCCCTATTTAGTCACTGTAGAAGGTTTTGAAGTGTTTGGTAGAAAAGCACAGGCTTTTTGGGAATTTAGTTCAAGTGGTAGAGCGCTTGCCTACCTAGCAAGTGTGAGGCCCTGAGCTCGTTCTCCAACACTCCCGCACCCCAAAAAAGTGCTTAAAAGCATAGGCTAAATTGTCTTTTTAGAAAGGAAAGGAGACAGAAACAAAAGTAGAGACTCTGTTGTCTTCAAATAATACGTAAGTAGGTCTATTTTGATATTTTTTATCTAATATGTTCATTAATATCCTGAAAGGGAAATTCAAAGAATTTAAAATTATCTTGGAAAATGTTCACATCTTTATAAGACTTTTCTCTGAGTATTGAGAACTGAAGCTTTTTTTTTTCTTAAAAGAAATATTTTCTTTTCCTCTCTCAAGAGGTACATTATTTTTCTGCAAGATCCAAAAGATACTAGAATAAAATGAAGAAATAATAAAATTATAATTAGAGTTTGGTTTCTAACGAAACTGTTTCAAATAGTAAATTAAATAAATTTTAAGTACAGCATAGAACAGATGGTAAATGACAAAAACACTATCAAAGGCATTTCCAACCTAATATTCTGCTGCATGTATCGATCTGGGTCCTGAGCGGTGAATGTGGTCAACATGGTGCCTGCATGAAGGCCTTCTTCCTGGCGGATGATCTTGGGATTGGGGGCAAAATAAGGGTTTTCATTCACATCAATAACAGTAACAGACACAGTCGCAGTTGACTGAGGGGGGTGCTGGATTCCCTTGGCTAATGGCACTTGATTTTCTGCAGCCACCGTGAGGACAAACATCCTATTTGTTTCAAAGTCAATTGGCTGAGGAAAAAGAAAAAGGATATAAGAATATTTGCATTCTGCAGTTTATTCTATCAACTCAGTTTCTAAAACATTATTTTTCTTAATTCACCACATCATAAGGTTCCTCTCAAAGTGCTGGAAAATATATATACATGGGCACAGTTAATGATGCAAATACTTATCCTATTGCAAACTGTTTGTAAATCTTGGGTACCTCAAAGATTTATGTTCACTAAATAATGCACAGGACTGTTGCATGGATCCATTTATTTAGATACATGTACAAACTTGATTGGTTTTCAAAAACAGCATGGTTGACTCCAAATGGTAAATATTATGAGGTCAGGTAAAAATGTCTACAGTCTCAAACATTGATACCAAGACCACTCCTGATTCAGGAAAGCTTTTATCAGTCTGTGATGAGTGGAAAAAAAAGATAAAACTACAAAATGTGATTTTTTTTCGTAGAGCTAAACCTATTTATTGGAAAAGTATCTTTCATAATTGAAGCATACATTGTAAAGTACAAGCATGTATACACATACTGCTTTTTAAAATAACAGTGGCAAAAGGCTTTGGTAGAAAGACTTTCTTGCTCTTACTTAGCAAACTCAAACTCTGGCTGTTATACAAAATAATTTTGACTATGTTACTGTTTGTAAAAATTTCAAATCTAAGAATAACATTCTAGATTAACCCAATTCATGTGAATATTGAATTCCAAAGTTCCGCTGAATCCTGCTGTTACTAGAGTGTTACAGGAGTCAAGTGATCAGATTGGACTTTCGCCCTTAATTTCCCTTGATTACCTTCTTCTAGCAGAAGTGAAAATAAGTATACTGTGTGGTAATAACAGGGAAAGAAAGGGCACAGAGAGCTCAGCTGCCATCAACGGTAGCCTAAAAACGATCAAGAGCTCCAGCTCATGAGAAAGCCACACTATTACCACAAAAGACGGCAGCTTTAAAATGTAGACCACCTCCTCCAATCTGCAAGTACGTGGTTTTCTTCTCTCTTTCTCAACTCCCCAATTCAATTTCCTTTACTCAAGTATTCTAAACAAGACAGGAAAGAAGTCAGAAAGACAATGATGTTTATGTGATTTCAGTAGCCACATCAAATGCCCCATAGTAGTTATCGAAACAGTGGTACCTACACAGCTCTAAGTACTTAAAGGTGTATGTAGCTCACTTTTCCTCACAAAAGCAGTGTGACTCAGGGGCTGTTATTTGCCCCCCTTTTCTGCATTAGAAAACGGAGGTTAACGAGGTACAACAGTTGGATCTGGTCACTGTGATGGCTGGGACCTAGACTGTCCCCTGAAGCCTCGTATGTTCAGAGGTGAGGCTTCTGCAAGGTGACTGGATGACTGGGGTGCTATGATCCACAGAATGTGCTCATAGGAGGTATGTCATGGTGGGGGGCATGACCTAGAAGGGTGTGTTCCTGTTCCTGGCTCCTTCCTTTCTTCTCTGATTCCTGGCTGCCATGAGTTGAGCAGATTTTCTCTGCCACGCCGTTCCACCAAGCCACTTCTGCCTGTCCCCAGCCAGTTGTGGCCTAAACCTGTTAGGGAAAAGGTGAGGACCCAGTAGAAGAACACGGCCAGCCTGTACTGGGGTGTTCTGGCTGGGACTTCCTCGTGTACTGTAACTCCAAAGGAGAGTCTGAATCAAATTGATTGAGCTGGGTCTTTTATGGATAGCAATGGGGGGTTAGTGGGATGGGTTTAGGTGGGGTGAGACAAAAGGGGGTATGAGATTGGGGGAGCAAGAATAGCTGCATACATGGTCACGCATGTCCTGGCAGAGTAGGTGGGGTGGCTATAGGATATGGGAACAAACTGTGATTGTTCTTGGAGCTTAGGCAGTTGCTCAGGAATTTGAGTGGCTGGGAACAAATGGGGGGCAGGTCCATACTCATCAAAACCCTCTGAAACTGTGAGCCAAAATAAACCTCTCATCCTTTAAAATGTGGGTGTTGGCTATTTTGTCCCAGCAACAGGAAAGTGCCTAACATAGTCACACAGGTGTCAGGGGAAGACCTAGGATTCAAACACAGACAGCTGGGGTCTTGGTCACTATTCTGTATTTGTTCAGAAAGTTTCCAACCTATTCTAGTTGTACATGTACAGTATATAATTCCTAGCAACTGGGATTTTCATGCACATTCTTCTATAAGGCCAATACTTGTGTTCACTTGCAAATTAAGAATATCTTAGCAGGATACAGAGTGGTTAAGTCTCTTTCCTGTGTGGTTAAAAGGTGCTCGCTCAAACAGCTTTTATGTTATAGCTATGTATTTACTACACCTGAAGAACACTCTCTTTGCACCAGCATGGAATTGTTTTATTTGGTTCTTTGTTGATAATTAAAAGCCAGAAGAACCAGTTTCTTAAAGCCTTGAAAAAAGTATTTAAAAACAGCAATCTTAAAGCAAAACCATTTAAAATCTAGACCCTCTTCTTCCTACTCATTCCATTCTACTTCAGTAATATTTTGGCACTACCTGTCTTTACGGTAATAGCTTAAGACATGAGGATAGTAGGTGCGGTATATCGCTCTTAATAGGTATCAATAATGATCAAAGTTCAGGATGTGATAAATCACTAACATATCAACTACACTGACAGTTAACAATGCTGAGGCCAGTGCTGTCTTCACATTGGTAAATCTGTGCAAACCGATTTTACAATTATTAGATCCTGGTGACAATTAGAGAGTATCTATGTCGATCTCAACTTCAACATAAATTAAGTAAGAACATATAACCTGCCAAATAGTTATGAATTCCAGATTTAGAGATATTTGGGAAAAAAACAGTGCCAAAATTCAATAGCAAAATAAATGATTGGGGAGGCATATTTTGGTCAGTGCTGAGTGGCTGCTGGAGTTCAATGGACTGAGAAGCACTTACTTTTACCACGGTGACTAACCCGTCGTTGCTGTTTGGGTCTGTCTGAATGGCAAACCGTCCCGTGGGGTCGCCGCCACTGATTCTGTACACGGCATTCCAGGCCGGTGTGTGAGGCTGATCCTTGTCAGTGACAGTGAGATTAGCCACTATGACATCCACCCTGTTCTCAGGGACTTCACCATAGAACTGCAAGAGGACAGACAAATCTCAGTCGGAGGAACGATGAGGACAACTGAAGGAGATTTTCTTGATGACCACACTGCCCTAATTTTACTGCTCATTGAATTTTTACTATCTACACTAAATGAGATTGGTAATGCAGGTAATTGCAGCATTTATGTTCAATTTTGAAAATACTGTAACACTTTTTGGGTGTCCTTTTATTCTTTTCACAAATTATGTTGCAGTTTCATTAGTATTGAAATTAGCACCCATTTGTGAGTATGTGGGTAATTAATGTGAGGTCAGGAGAAAGGATTTGTCTATTGGAAATAATTTTTGAGATACAGATAAATATATGCTGATGAAGTAGCATAAATGAGTTAGTCCGTGTACATGCAAATATCTACAAGCATTTTGTAGTAAGAGCACAAAGTCTTTTTAGGATATTTGTTCCAAGCAGCATATTTTGACCTCTTTAACAATGGACTTGGATATGAAGAGGAGGCAAATGACTCGGATGCCCGAGTGAAAGCCCTGGAGAGGGAGATGTCTGAGTTTGTAACCATTCTACTATCAGGTTAAGCAGTCCCACTTCTATTTAACATATTTATTATTCACGACAAAACTTCTCTGTAATGGACCGCAGGCCTGAAGTTCTCTGAGTGACAGGCCGCACTCACCGTCATGGCAGTAAACTCTGGAGGGTTGTCATTGACGTCTGTCACTGTGATGACAGCTGTGGCCGTGTTAGAGAGTCCGTACGTGGGATTGCCTTCCATGTCTGTGGCTTGAATTATTAACGTGTACTGTTGCACTTTCTAAAAAGACATAAAGATAACAACTTAAATGAGACTAATTCCTCATAAAGACAAAAGAGTTGTTCTGTAAATGGCTCTTTACTACAAGCAGGGAGTACAGCATCATTTATTCTGATTAACGTTACTTGAAATTTTCCAAGTGGAGTTTACTTTAACTCACGAAGCACAGGTCTGGTCTTCGTCTAGGGAGATTTAATTGTGTATGTTCACCTCAATGCTCCGGAAGGAACTCGTGGCAGATGTGTGAAATTCACAGCTAGGCTGAAACCACCATCTGGCTTCAACCTTTTCCTTTTCTTCACAAGATTGTGATCAAGCGTTCAGGTCTTTTGGTTCCTATTTACTTTGTCATATGTTAGTTTCTACCCAGATTAAGAAACTAAAGGCAAGGAAGAAGCTCGAGAGAGGGCAAAGAAAGCATATATTGCTCGTACAGTATGTATGTTTTCCTTTTACGTGTACTTACATGGTGTCTTTCTATTATACTAAAGTTGACAGATTTTCCCCCTAAGTCCCATTATTATATACGGTACTAGTCAGAACTATTTGCAGAGATATTCTTAACCCAAAACCTAATTAAAGCATTTATGATTTTATGGTCAGTCCTGGAAGCAGTAAGTTATTTAACACTTGTATATTCTGTGGACCGCATTTGGACATAACACTCTCTGTTTTGACACAGGCCTGGAGTGGATATAAATATGGATGATTTCTCTGTAGAGGACTTTTGTCAGACAGTACTTTCCATTATATACTTTCATCCAATTACAGACTGTTTTAAAAGTGAGCCAAATTAAACTAAGAGAAAACCTTGAGATTGTCCGAGGGATCGACAGCTCTACCTCACCAAGGTTTAGACCAGGAAAACCTAACCAAAGCCAGTATCTAAAATCATTTGGAATGCAGAAAAACTGGCATAGATTTTTAATTCAAAGATGACTTTTAAAATATTAAAATATTATGAACTACAAGTTGTTACTTCATACAAAAACAACAAAATATCAGCTGGTGCTGCAGAGTGTGATTTCCCAATTCTAAATGTAGTTGACACTATGAATGGCCATTCTTAAGAGATTTCTGGAGCATAGATGGAATAGGCAGCACAAATTGCAGCTTTTGATTTAATTGTTAGAGGGGAGGGCAGGGAAGAAAGTAGCAGGAGGAAAAGCCAAACCTCACGCATTAGATTTTAAGTCTGTCCACCCAAATGTCAGTCTCTAGTGGTTATTTATTGTCTTCCTAAAAGAGAAAATAGCAATCTTTTTTTGAATTAAAAAACCCACAGAAGACTAGCACTGGCTGCACCATTTTAATTTTTCCAAGCCATAACACCTGACTGTAATGCCAGGGAAGGCTACAGTGTTTCTCGAGGTTTCCTTTCTCAGCCAGGAGTGCCACTTCAGTTTAATGCTCTCATGGCTACTCGGAAAATTTAGCAGGGCATTCTGTTCCGCTTCCCTGCTGAAATCTATAAAAATAAAAATTTGTTAGGACTTTAGAAATGCCATTTTATTAGCTGCTGGTTTTACAAACAGTTGAACATTTTCAAAAAAAAAAGGAATTTATTTTTGAAGTTTATTTAAAAAATTCTCAAAATGAATATTATATGGAGATAACAGTAACTTTCTAATGTGCATGCTACAAATATCTTTAACATATATAAGCATGGTACATACAACTTCGCAGCTGAACTGAAATACTGGGATCAGTATTTAAGACTTCAAATTTCCCGCTTCAAGCTTACCTTGAAATCTTTAAATCTTAAAAAAACACTGTTATTTCTAAAAGACAACATCTATTCAAATTAAAAAAACATATACTTAGTAAATAACAGTCTCTACTTTTAAATGCCTGACTGGTAAAAGGCTTTTACTTAGAAAGGGAAACTTACTTGATAATCCATGTTTCAGACAATCAAACCACAGAGCTTCTTGCCTCATTTATTCATTCAGTGTCTGGTTCTGAATGACTAACATTTAGATTCCCTCCAAATTTGACTTCCCACCCTCACAGTCTCATACTGGATCTAGGGATTCTGCTAGAAAACTCTTCCTCATTTCCTGTTTTAGATCTCAACTCATCTGTGTGTTATTGCTCCTTCTGTATCTGTGACTCACCCATTTTACCAAAGCCATCAGCTCTCATTCATTCAGCCCACATGTGGAGCTTTTTTCTTTCTCTTCAAATGCTTCCTTATGATCCCTCCCCTTGCCTTTGGCAATTATACCAGTCCCAGCCAGTGGTTCTGGACCTCGGCGACTGTACCCCTCCAGAGGACATTTTTTGTTGTCACACTGGAAGTGTTACTGACATCTAATGGGTAGAGAACAGGGATTCTGCTGAACACACAGGGCTTGTCTCAGGACAAAGTATTATCCATTCCACAAGGTCAGCAATGCTGTGGGTGACCCAAACACTCTTTATCACTCTGAGCTTGACAAACACACAGTAAACGTCACCTTTGTGTGACCTTGTAAACTCCCCAAGGCAGAACTGTTTGGGTCCTCAAAACTGGGCCCCTATAACACATCTCAAAAATGCTATGGAAATTTCTGTCAAGAGAGTGTGTCCTCTTCACTGTATTTCCACATTCAGCAGTGTGCAACTTCCGGTTCTTCCCCAGAGTCAAAATGCCCATGAAAGGTCAACATTTTGAACTGATTTAGGACACTGAGGCAACCTCGACAGTGGTTTCAAGACATTCGTGAAAGAGGACTCAGAGAACTGCTTCAGGAAGTGGCAAGAACGACAGGATAAGTGTGTTCAAAGTGGAGGGATTCACGGCAGTGCATCTTCTACTGTATAGTCTTTTCTAAAAATTAAACATTCACCTTAGCTCTTTAAAATCATCATGTATGTCTGTTCTTGCCCGAAGCCTGTTCGTCTGCAGGCCTCCTGCTTGTTCACATCTGTATCACTGGGGTACAGCCTGACCCAAGTGGTTGGATCGCTGAAGGAAGGAAAAGCTCTCAGCTTTGCATTACACACATAAATCATTTTTGGTTAAGAAAAAGCCATCTTCTTATTTACATGTTTAGCTATAATTTATTTATTAAAACTTATACTGGGAGCATAAACCAGCTATTTCTCAAACCTCAGTGATTCATATGCAATCTTCCCAATTCTGCCATATCTTTGCATTTCTATAACATGAGTCATTTCCTATTTATCTCCCTCTTTTAAAGCTTATATAAATTTATTATAAAACTACCACGAATGGAAAATGAGTATCACTTGCCATAAATAAAGCTGTAAAGAATATAATTCTCTGATTGCAGTGGTCTCTACTTGGTGGAGTAGCATCTAAGAGGATCAGGGTTTCTTGGTCCCACAGTTTTTCTCTGTATGTACCAACTAAATTCATTGTGCAACTATGCCTGCAGCGCACTTTTAAAACTCTGAAGTAGAGTAACCTCACTGAGCGAAGAGGTGAAAACATTCAGTTGGTCACTTGACATTATTCACTCAATTTGTACTAGATGCCAGGCAGAGTACTATTTAATTGTATAAAATGGTTAACAAAACCAGATATGGCCTGGCTTTCACTGAGTGATGGAAGTAGACAGAAACGGACCACAGGATCAAACGTATTATGCAAATGTACTAAGAGCAGGAAGAAGTAATGTGGAGATCATTTAATATGAGGTGTCCCAGCTATTCCCCAAATTGAAGGAACAGACATATGAGGTATTTAGGAGGAATCTGAGACCTTGATGACCAAACAGATTGGGGTTTCTAGATAAATTATGCCTGGTGAAGGGAATTAGAACATGACCTTGGGAGACGAGGGAGAAGGTGCCATCCCATGGAACAGGAAATTAATCTACATCACAGACATAGGGAGAAGATAATAAACTTGCTTTTGGATGCATGAACAGGGTCAGGGTTTGGACAGGTAAATTACAATGTCCACACAATTTAGGACGGAAGTAAAGGTTTGTGACTCACAGTTCAAATTATTAACTAGTAACCCCAGTTCCCTCATCTGTGAAAAGGGACTAAAAGTACCAACTACATCATACTTTTATAGCCATGTAATATATATGTGGAACACTTTTATTGAGATTGAACACAAGTGTCTGGCAAAATACTAAGCACTATACATTATTTCGTTTATTCCTCACAGTAATCCTATTAGGCAGAACCTTATCCACATTTTTCAGACAAACTGAGGCTTGGAAAGGTAAGAACACTTGCAATAGATGCCCAGCCTTAAGTGACAAGAGACAAGACTCGAACCCAGGTATCTCTGAGTCAATAGTCTGTATCATCAACCTCTCCACTAAGAAAGTGCTCCCTAAAACAGCTGGAATATACGTGTAGGCTGGGCGTGGTGGCATGGTCCTGTAGTCCTACTTATTTGGAGGGGTAAGGCAGGAGGATCACTTGTCCTCATGAGTTCAAGAACAGCCTGGCCAACATAGCAAGACCCTACCTCAAAACAAAAACAAAATGAGTAAAAGCCAGGTGAGCACAATTGTGCACACCTGTAATCCCAACACTTGGGAGGCTGAGGCAGGAGGGTTGTAGATTCTACCTGGCATGTTAGTGAGAACTTGTCTCCAAATTAAAAAAAAAATTAAAAGGGGCTGAGGATGTAGCTTTGCGGGAAGGCCCTAGTTTCATTCGCCACTGAAAAAGAAGAAAAAGCATATGTGTGAAGCATGTGCACATCTTGAGAGGGGGCAGCAGGCAGAAGGCCAGGCTTCTGGTGGATGAGGAAGGAGTGGGAGCCAAGCACCGCAGAGGGGCTGCCCTTTCAAGAAGTCTGGTGTAGGGCTGAGGGGAATGTCTAATAACTGAACATTTCTTCAGGGGTCCTGTTCAGGGGAAAAGAGGATGAGTAGCTGCCTCCCTGAACACTGAGAATAGGAATCCAAGTGCACTTTGCATGTAACACAGCCCTGTACATAGAAATGTGGCACCTGGAGAAGGCCGAGGTCCGGCTTTCACTAGGGGAGGGTTAGCCTGAAAGGCGTGGTGGGCAAGGGGGATTCAGCCCCAGAAAATGGGACCAAAAGAACACACATTCTGTTGTTATACCAGAAACTTCTGAATGAATGGTTGAACGAACCATGTAGCTGAACGAATGGTTGAGCACCACCTGTTTGAAAGTGAGAGGCAAGAAATTTCGGGGTGGACAGAAGGGGAAAGAACATATTGAGCTAAGGCCTTAGGAAATCTGGGATGTCACATGAAAGCCTTCTGACGTCATCCTGTGGGACACAGAGGTCCAATGTACCCCTGAGGAGACACATGCCCTGTATAGATCATGAAAGAGCCAAGAGAGGAGAGAAGGATAGAGACACAATAGAAAGCGGCAGAACCAGCTGTAAGGCACAAACTTCTAAGGGTACAAACAAAAGGATTACTAGGCTTGGAAAACAGGAATTATCATTCCTTCTTTGACATGAGAAAAATTATGCTGAGGAGTAAAAATGAAGGGCTCAACACTAGATGCTGCTGCCATTTATGAAGGCAATGAAGAAAAACGAACACAAATTTATTGGGCACTGTGCTGAATCAACCCTTGTACTATGTTGCATAATTCTTCCAACCATCCCATAATATAGGTAGCATTTTTCTCCCCATTAAAAGATGCAGGGGCTGAGGTTAGAGGTCGATGAAGGTCAAACAGCCCCTCACAGGCAGAGGCGAAATCCAAACCTGATAGAGCAGTCATGGGCAGTCTGTTCGAAAAGGACAAGAGATAGAAATAAAGAGAAAAGATTGGGAAAAAGAAGTACTGGCCAGGGACAGCCACTACCCAAGTGACGTAAGAAGTCATAAGGAGATAAATAACCAACGACAGGACAAGCTGGTGGTTACAGCTTTTGGAGAACCTAAGGAATAGTTAGTCTTTAAACTTGCACATTAAAGAAAAACAAAAAGTTGAATTTCAGTAAGCAGTTTAATGAACAGGAGTTCCATCACATAAAGGTGTCATATATCCTGACAGAACGACAACTAAAATTACTTTTGACAAAAAGGAAACTGTGAATTCTAATAGAAATAAAAGAATTTCAAGCCTTCACGAGGCCTGAAAAAGTCAAAGTAATTTATCCCCTTCCTCAGGCAGAATTACCATAAACCATCCAAGATAGATTTTTTTTCTATGTTAAATGACTTTCAGGGAAGGAAGGCTTTCCATAATTTTTTCTAGTAACTCATTGTTGTGTTTAATAATTTCACTGTCAAGAAGCGATTTCTCATCTTGTATCTAACCCACGATTATACAAGAGTTTCAAACTCATTTCTGCAGTGTCACCAAGGGGCAGAGAACGGTTTCTCTATCCACTGGCAGTACACTCAGCCACAATTACAGCTGCACTTCCACCTTCTACGATAAATACAGTTGCTTTGATTTTCAAACATGGATGGACTGCTTTAGGAAACCATCTTTAATTCCACGCCTCCTTCCTGCACAAGACAGCTGGGCTAAATGTGATTGGACTATTACTGGATGAAAACAGAAATGAAGCCCCACTTCTGTGTTTCACAGTGACAGTGTGAATGAAAGAGAAATAGTAGGATTGCGAAGTGATCTAAATTTACTAGGTGTGTGAGCAACCTGGCACTCAAGAAAGAATATTGAAAAATACCCCATCATCTCATATAAAATGTGGCATTCATGCTGAGTTTATTGGCATATAAGAATAGTATTTCATACAGTAATGGAAGA
>PVJO010007735.1:0-79929 GCA_004026905.1 Hystrix cristata | reverse complement strand
TCCAACCACTGTGGAAATCAGTGTGGAGATTCCTCAGAAAACTACAACTAGAGGTTCCATTTGACCCGGCTATTCCTCTGCTGGGTATCTTCCCAGAAGAATTAAAATCATCATATCACAGTGATATATGCACAACCATGTTCATAGCAGCACACTTTGTAATAGGTGAGTCTTGGAAACAACCTAAATGCCCAACAACTGATGAATGGCTAAAGAAGATGTGGTTTTTCTACACAATGGAGTACTACACCTCCATAAAGAAGGATAAACTAGAGTCATTTGTGTATAAATGGATGTTCCTTGAGAACATACTATTAAGTGATATAAATCAGACACTTATCAGTACACATCGAATTGTTTCTCTGATATGCGAAATCATAAGTGTAAATAAGGACAAAGGGGTATAATAGATATTATGTTAAAAAAAAGAGATAGTATTCAAAAGAGAGGAGAACTAGATAGGGAAAAGGGGGATAAAGAAGAAGGTTAAAGAAAAGTAAGATGAAAGGGAAAAAAATGGAAAAGTGTAAATAAACTTGTTGCAAATAGAGGGGGTGGGTGCATGGAAGGGAGGGGAGGGGAAGAGGGGGGAAAGTCAAGATACACCATGTAGAGCTACAAAATAACCATGTTGACTATGATCATTATGTATATAATGTACCAATACATGTTCTTGGTAAAAATAAAAAAATTTAAAAAAAAACAACTGTTTAATGAACAAATGTAACAGGTGGAGGTGCAGAGTGTAGAACCAAGGAAGGATTCTTCTATGGGGAAGGACAAAAAGGAGAATTATCAAAAGTAATTATCAAAACTATCAATTTTTGTAAGGATTCATAGGCAAATGTGTGTTAATAAGTACGTGCATTTTTCTGGGAGAGGATCCATTGTTTCGTTAAATTCTCAAATATGACAGGAACAAACATCTCCCTCAATAAGGCTACCATTTCTTCCAGAATTACACAAAAATTAATGACAAAACCAATACCATAACTGCATTCATTTATTACAATCAACATTTGAGCACTTACTATTAAGTAAAAGGAACAATTCTACTTAGAAATAAAACAGTGCAATAAATGGAACAAAATATCCTACCTTTGTGGTAGTCACATAAAAATGGCGAAAGATGACAAGCAGAAGAAATAAGTAATTACATAGCACGTTTGAAGGTGATAGGTACAAAAGAGGAAAAAACAAAACAAAGAGATGAGAGAGTGAATGCTTTAAATTGCTCTTTGTAGGCCACAGCCCGTGACAGGTGGAATTCCAGAGGGTTCTCCTGTGCTTTCCTAAAGTCAGAGCAATCAGGAGAATAAATAGAGTTGTGGAGAAAAAACTGATAGACTCATTCAGAGCCATGGATGAATGAGACCATAATCCACTCTAGGACTGAGGTCAATATCCAGATTATTAGACTGCAGCTTGACCAAGATCTTTTTGCATTTGTTTCTAATTAAGAAATAAACAATGTTTATCAACTTTACTCATTTCTGTCACTGATGTGTATGAAAATGAAAAACATCAGAAGCTACAATTATCCTATGAGCACCCCCTCAGTGGCTGATTCTTTAGCCAAGCAACAGGAAAAATAATGTTTCATGAAAAATAATTATATGAAGATCAAATACATGCAATTACACTACAATATTTATAGTAGGATTTCTTCATAAACATCTCGAGTTCAAATAAAAAGCAAAATGATTAAATGAAAATATTTCACTTTTGGCAAATACGTAATTCAGGCAAAATGTCTACTCCCCGATCTTCATCCATATGTGGCACAGAGACAAGCACAGGTGTGCATGTGTGTGTGGAACTGCAGCTCCCATCACAGATGCACAGCTCTGCACTAGTCTCATTGCCATTCAAGGGTCCAGGCAGCCAAGACGTGAGGACAGAGAGTCTACTTAAGGTCAGAACTGGCACATATGTTCTCTCTTTTCAAAAAAATAATTTGGCCTTATGCACCCAGATAGTCACTAAACATTGCTGTCATTGATCGATAATCACAATTGGAACATCAACATTAATAATTTAAGGTTTATATAGCCCACGTATGTGCCCCTCACTGAACTTTTAAAATAGCAGAAGCAGAACATGTTCACAAAGCAGCTTGCTCCTGTCAAAAGGAAAGCCAAAACCAGTGCCAGAAAATACACCTTTTGTTTTTGGTGTCAATAAGTTAAATTTGTCAGAAAACAAAGGGAAAGCTCTGCCAGGCCTGGTAGATTTTTCTCAAATCTGAATTTTAGTTTCCTGCTTGTTTTTGCATGGAATGAATGGGAAAGGAAGTTACACAAATATAATGCAGCCTCACTCCTTGGGACTGCTCTGGGAAAGGCAACCTGAGAGAAGCAGCCTGCGACACCAGGCTCCCAGCTCTCGCCCATGACCCTGAAGATGAATTTCCTCTCAAGTTTCTGAAGAATGGCCCAGGAAGAGCGCACACACCAAGTACTTCACTGAGGCCTGGGGTGGAGCTCCGAATGCTGCAGGACCAAGTATGGGGGATGGGGGCATTTTGAGGCGGGTGAGTCAGGGGTCATATTTTGAGAATCACAACTCTGTTCTTGCAAGAGAAAAGCTTTGCCTCGCATCTGCTCCTGGGTCCTGAGTGGTTTTTCTATAACCTGCCAGAACCTTCATTATTTTCCAGTCGAATCAGCCACATGCTGCCCCACACTAGACCCTACCCCTTTGTTTTCTACCCATCTAAAACAATATAAATTAAAGGGCAAAGTTTGTGAAGAGCAAAGCTTTAACTTTAATCTATAATAGAAAACAAGCTCAAACACATACCAGAAATCTTTGTTGATAGAAACATAATAGCGGGGCTGGGGATTTAGCTCAGTGATTAGAGTGCTTGCCTTGCAAGCACAAGGCCCTGAGTTCGATTCCTGGCACCACAAAAAAAAAAAAAAAACAAAACAAAATAAAAAAAGAAACATAATAGCCTTTCCCATGAAGAGGGAATTTCCCCAAACCCTCTTTATCCTTTTGTCCAGGGCCCAGACTTTTATAACCCAGCTCCTTTATGCTTTGTATGCACAGCAATTTGGTTCTCTACTCAACTCTACCTCCACACTAGATCCTAGGTCCCCTCTATCTATGCCATACTCATTAAGTAGTTGTGTTCAGTAGAGGCCTATGAATTCCAGGTCTTGATTTTCAGCAGCACAAACAGCCAGAAGTTTGCAAATAGAATTTTCTTTAGCACATCAAACTGTTAGGTAGAACAATTCTCAAACCATTATCCATAGCCAAGGAGAGCAACAGAATTATACATACTCTTAATATCTAGAACAAATCCATGTCCAGGGATAAGGGTGAAGGACAGAGTTTTTTCCAGTTATATTTATGTTTTAAATAATACAATTTATTAAAATTATAAATTTCTTGAACTGGGCTAAAATGCTTGTCTTCACAAAATATCTTCATGAGACTATATACATTATGATAGACAATATAAATATGATATAAATAGCATGTAAACTATATATAGATACATGTTTGGGGAAACTGAAATATGTCTCACTTCAGTGGCTGCCTTACTAATGAGCAGACTGCAATTAAATATAATTTCATGGTGAAATGAAATCCTCCTAATGTACTTTTTGAATTTTAACTTTTTCAGGTAACATCTTTCTCTTGGACTATCTCAGGGGCGGGAGAACTCATTGAAATACAGAGTATAGTGAACTCCTCTCCGTTAGAACCTAGGAAAGAAAGTTTTAAATCTTATAGCTTTGAAATGACCTGCTGTTGGAATGAAGGTACAGGACAGCAACACTTTAAAGCCTTAGGATTATCACCCCTAGTAGACCTGAGAAGGAGATTTCTGAAAAGGTATATGATTGGAAGTTTCATTATACAAAAGGGCTTCTCTCACTGACTCAGACTCAGCCTTTGGGTTGCAACTCAAAGGACTGGTGGTAAAACCTTCCTCTCCAGAGTCCATGTATCAGCGCAGTGTTCCTTTTCTTCATACCCCTTTCCTTGGTTTACTTTGTTTGTGGTAGTCCTGCATCCTCTCACTACACTTCCAAGCTCCAAAGACAGCTTACAAGAGAGTACCATTTATTAACCTATCCCTGGATTCCCACCCGACATTAAACATACTGTCAATACTATAAAGTGAATACATGAATGGATGAGCGACTGATTACTTAGGGAGGTGAGTCTTACAAAGCTAAAAGATAAAGCTGACCAAGTAAGTTCATTCAGTACAACAAGAATGCAGAAAGAACTATCTGAAAATCTGGCGCAGAGAGGAAACAAACAAGTCAGGCTTTACCTATCATGAGCAACCTTCACAATTAACCAGATTATCATAATCCTATGAGGAAGGTGACAGTAATAACAACCACGAAAAGAACAACGTTGGATTCCTCTTTTGTACTTCACAGTGCCATCATCCGCATTATGGGCTCATTCTCACAGCAGCTCTTGGGGTAGTCAAAGCAGATGCATCAGTATCTCTATTTTGTGTAGTGGGCAACTAGAACTAAAAGGAATGGTATTATTTGCCATACAAATAATAAACAGCTTCAGGGCCTGAGCAGACACACACAGCAGTTACATGTGACCAGTTTAAAACTGTACAGAACATAGAGTGGGAAATGCACACTTGTCCTTGAAACATAATGCCACTCTACAGAGCAGGTTACAAATAATAAACAGTTACATGGCATTAAGAGCAACACTTCAGGTTCCAAACATCCTCCTGAAGAATAATAGACTGCATTTTATGAAGTTAAATACTAACCCTTATCTGTTGACTAGATGTAGGCATGGCTGCATAAAAATCAAAATTTGAAAATGGAAAGCAAAAATAAGCTTCAAATACAGACTTTATTAAAGCAATACTAAAATTGCAGATGATACTATAAATAGTGAGTTATGAATCTTAAAGAAACTTCTAAAGTATCAACAATAAAACACTGACCAAACGTTTCAAAAGTAAAACCAAATTTATTTATTCTATGAAAAATAATATTGTAAAATCATTTGAAGAGTGAAAGACAATGAACCTGAAAAATACAGGAAAAATGTAGAAAAAGTATTTCATTAATACTTTACTATTGCTGTAATGTTTGTCACTTATCAACTGTCTTAAATAATGTGGAATGAGCTCTTCTTTTAGTCTAGAAAAATATTCCCATTATTTTCATATGTATACATAGTTTTGTAATCTTTTTATTAAAGATAACTCCCTCCCAAGCTGTATATGCTGTGGACTCAGTGGATCTATCCATGTTCAGAAATATTTTCAGAAGCAGGATATCTCAATCACAACACACAACCTTCTTGACTCTTTGAGTTTCTATTCTTGCACCTAAAATAGGACATTCTTAAATTTTGCATTATAGATATTTTCAAACATGTTCTCAAGTGAAGTGAATAGCATAATATTCAATTTTACCCAACACTGAGCTTCGATGATGATCATTTTTAAATCTTATTTCTTGTGAATAGATTATAAGTGTTTTAAATACTGAGAAACATTTCAAAGAAAAATATTGAAATAGAAAAATATTTTTTGAGGTTTATTATGAGCTGGAGAAATAAAAAATACAGTCAAGAACATGCTCATTTACAAGTCTACATAATGGTTAGAAAAACACACATGCAGGCTAGTATAAAAAGAAAAAGAAAGGTCATAAGAAGCTACCTATCGTGCCACAGATCATCTGCATGTCTGGTAATCGGAGAAATATATTTTAGTATATGTGGTGCCGAAGCAAGCACTGGAGAAATATATTTTAAGAGAAATATAAAATGAGGAAATGTTCCATAATTGACATGTTTGATCGATCCATCAAAGGTGAGGATAAAATTTCACCTACAATGGCTGATAAGGCAGAGGCTGTGAGAAAAAGGGCCTACGCAGTATAACTCCCTGAAATATATAATATAATTCTATCTCCAAATTAAAGTGCTATTTTTAGGAGTCTCGTTTGACAAGTAAGAAATAAACATCTTATGCCTTATGATTTCTTTATGCTGCTTGTAGTTTTCATGCCCATTGTACATCAATAACTGAAATTAAATTTATAGCAAGGGTCATGTCACTTTTTAAAACATGATAAACATGACAAAAATAAGAAAATTGCAAAATCTGTCCAACACAAATGTTCTACGCATATTCTAGTGCAAACTTTTCTGTTGCTTTTTAAAAACCACACCAGATTCTACTTTTAAAGAGAAAGACCCACACCTGTAAGCAGTGCCCTGCCTGCACATGCGCACACAGACCCGCACCAGAGGAACAGCCCCCTGTCCCCAGGGGAGCAAGCAGACACCCTGCCTGAGAAGAGGTGCCCCTCCTCCTTGTCAGCACGAAGACCTGTTCCAGAAAAGCGGTGCCCCTCACCCCAGGGAGCACAGTAGAGGCAAGGACTAACCAACTGACCTGATCCTGGATGAGGACAACACCCAGGAGAGAAGGGAGCAACCACACCCCAAAATGAAGACACTAAGAGCTTTCATGAATCTTTGCCCTGCAGTCGACATCTAGCAGGAACTGGAGGGCTGATCATGTTCCCCATCTACCAGCAGGAGCAAGGACCCACCTTGGCTTGGATGGTGACCATGGACGGGGGTGGAGGTGATCAGAGGGACCGCTAGTTCGAGGAGGGCACCTCAAAAACCAATAAGCCTTAAAGGAAGGCATAGAAAAATCATGACTGGTTGAATCCCAAGACTGCAGATCTTGAAACGAAACCACTCATTTAATAACACAAAATTTTTTTCACTGAATCACTCTGTTTTTTATTTTTCTATTTTGTATTACTTTATCTTTCCTTCATCAGGTTTCCTGGCAGTTTTGAGATCTTCCCCCACTTTCTTTCCTCCTCTTCAGTTTCTTTTCTCTGCTTTTCTACATTTCCCTCCTAACATTTTTTTCTCTTCCTTTTTATCCTTCTTCTATCTCATTTTTGCTCTTTTTTTCTTTTCCTTGTTCACTCCTTCCAGTGACTGTTCTCTACCACTATTAATTTCTTTTTACAGGATCCCATTCTTACTTTCACATCTTCCCTCTATCCCACTGATTAATTTTTCTTTTCTTTTTTTTTTTTACTGATTAATTTTTCAAAGTTGCTTTTTTCATTCTCTGGCTCCTTTACTAGTATCTTTAGTAGTATCACTGCAAAGTTTTATGAATCTATAAGTTGTTAATTTTATGCTATCGCTGTTAGTATAATTATTACAGAATAAGTTGCTCCATTTAGTAGATATTTACTGTAGGTCAAGAGCAGATGAATATTTGGTTTGTCTGAGTGTTTGTACTATAATCATAGATCTCTTTTCTGTGGACAAGAATGCTACTTTATTGGTCCTCAGGGTATGTCAATATCTAGTTTGTATTTGATACTATAATTGATGCTGATTTCATTACTGTAGTCAAGTTGACACAGTTGTTGCTATTGATTGGTTTCCCTGAGATGCCAACATCTGATTGCCTTGGGATAATCAATAACATTATGGGCCATTCCTCGAAAACTGAGCACTGGGGCAAATATACTGCAACATCCCATCTCAGGTACATGGGGTGTACATGAATCTTGGGAGAGAAGCAAAGGCCAGTAGTCAGCCACACCCAGAGAACACCACTGGAAAGTAAACATTAACTAAAGAGGTCTCCATGCTAAAACCAAAGCTTCCCACTACAGAATTGCCAACACAAAAATTATATACACTAAAGAGTAGAAACAAGAGAAGACAAGCCAACAAAATACTTCCCCAAACTCCCAACTCCCTCAAAGCTGATCCATGGGGCATCAAAGGGGAGGAAATCAAAAGCCACACACCCAAATTGTTTGAAATGATATCAGGAGAAATAAAGAAACAGATCAATAAAGCAAGATCACAGAAGATATAAGTAATAAAATATTGGGCCAAATAAAATGATCACTGACTGTATAAAAGACACAAATAAAAAGATAAAAGATCTAAACAAAATGATATGAAACGTGAAAATAGCATAGAAAAGAATTAAGAGTCCCTAAAGGGGCTCCAAATAGAAATTTAGGATTAAAAATTCTTTCAAATGTATGGGCAGCAGAAGCGACCAATGTTAGAACAGATTCTCAAAACTAGAAGCTATGGCTTCTATTGGTGGCTAATAAATGACAGATGTTTAAGAAAAAAAAAAAAGACAGCACGAAAGATGGATTTAACACCTCCTGGGTGACTTGAAGAATATTAATCTAAGATTAATTAGAACTCGTGAAAAATTAGAAGATAGCACAAAAGGCATAAAAATGCTATTTACTGAAATAATAGCAGAAAATTTTCAAAATACGGAAAAGAATTGAATTCACAAATAACTGAGACATATAAAACCCCAAATAGCCCTGATCAGAAAAGAACCGCTCCACAACACATCATAGTCAAAGTCCTAGATGTCCAACACAAGACAGAATCTTAAAAGCACTTAGGAAATAGCAATGATTCACTCACCCAGGAAAACCCACTAGAATTACCAGAGATTTCATCAACACAAACCTAAAGTCAGGGAGAGCTTGGAGTGAAGTGTTTCAAGCCCTAAAAGAAAACAATTCCCAATCCAGGCTGAAGTATACTGCAAAACTATTTTTTTTAATTGATGGAGAAATAAGATACTTTCATGATAAAGAGCACCTAAAGAAATTCATCATCACCAAGCACTTCAAAATTTCTGAAGGATACCCTAGAAAGACACAATGAAATTAACAATGACAAAAAATCTAATAGAATGAGGACACCACTTAGAGTGATCAGTTAGGTAGAAGAGAAAGACAGGTAATTAGCAACAAAAAAATAAAGCAATAACAGGAATAAATCAGTCAATTCCTATCATTAATAACTCTTGATGTGAATGGTCTCAATTCCCCATTAAAAGACACAGACTGGAAGAATGGATTGAGAAACAAAATCCAATGGTATAGTGTAAAAAGAAGCACATTTCACTTAAAAATGAGCTAATATACTAAAAAGCAAAAGATGGAAAACAATATTCCATGGAATGGGAACCTACAAAAAAGTAGGAGTAGCTATCCTAACTGCAAACAAGTGGACTTCAAGCTGAAACTGATCAAAAGACACAAAGAAGGTCACTACATATTGGTTAAGGGAACAGTCCAACAGGAAACGATAACAATTATTAATATATATGTAGTCAACAATGACAGATTCAACTTCATAAAACAAAACAGGACATACAAAGCAGATAGAAATGAATGCAATTATAGTGAGGAACTTTCGTACCATTCTGTTATGAATAGACAGATTAACTAGGCAAAAAATCAACAAAGAAATATCACAGTTTGACAAACCTTTGAAAAAATGGATTTAATAGATATGTACGATGTTGCACCCAACCAAAACAGAACACACATTCTTTTTTAGTAGAACACACATTCTTTCAATGTAAAAGAATTGAAAATATACCATGCATATTATGAGATTATAGTGCAATGAAGTTAGAAAGCAATGCCAAACAAATACAGAAAATATACAAAGGAATGGAAATTAAACAATATATTCTTAACTAAACCATGGGTTACAGAAGAAATAAGAACGTTTCTAGAATTAAATGCTAATGCCAGTACAACACACCAGCACTTATGAGACACAATGAAAGCAGTCCTTAAGAGGGAAGCATATAGCTGTGAGTGCCCACATCAGAAAAACAGAGCAAGCCCAAATAAATAACCTAATAATGCACTACAAGATCCTAGAAAAACAAGAACAAACCAAACTCAAAGCTAGTACAAAGAAGGAAATTATATAGATTAGAGCAGAAATCAATGAAACTGAGACCTCCAAAAATACAAATAATGAATCAGAGTTGATTCTTCAAAAGAATAAACAAAATAGACAAACTCTTAACCAATTTAACCAAAAAAGGAGAAAAAAGACCCAAATCAATGCAATTAAAAATGAAAAAGATGAAATCACGATGGACACTGCCAAAATCAAAAACATTGTTAACAACTGTTTCCACAAACTTTTAAACTAATAAACTGAAGAAATCAGAAGAAATAGATAGATACTATGAATTACCGAAACTGAACAAAGAAGAATCAAAAACCCTTATTAATCCAATAACAGGCAATGAAACGGAAGCAGAAATAAAAAAGCTATCAAAAAGCCCAGATCTGGATGGGTTCCTTGCTTCATTCTTTAAAATCTTTAGGGAAGTTCTGACATCAATACTCTTCAAGCTTTTCAATGACATTGAAAGGGAAGGAGTACTTCCAGAGTCATTTTTGGAAACTACAATTACCCTGATTCCAAAACCAGAGAGGGATCAAACTAAAAAAGGAGCTATAGATCAATCTCTTTAACATATTCATTCCCACCAGCTTCAATCACTGGTGGTACACACATGATAGTCCCATCAGATGGCTTGTACTTCTGGAGGTAAAAATGGATCTAGGCTGGGGATTTAACTCAGTGATTAGAGTGCTTGCCTTGCAAGCACAAGGCCCTGAGTTCGATTCCCAGCACCAAAAAACAAAAAACAAACAAAAAAAAAAAAACAAAAAAAAAGCAAAAAAAATGGATCTAATCACTTATATCAGTCTATTTACTAATAAAATTAATAAAAGTCTGTAAATGGGCAGAATCTAATTAGATGACTGAATACGAATTATTACTGCCCAAATATAAATATTAATTAGTACTATTCCTATTAACAAAAGAGGATACACAGATTAGCTATTTAACAACATACAACTGAATGCAAATGAGAGCTGCCTGGCAATGAGACATAGGAATTATGGCCCTGTCAAAAATCCTAACCAAGATACCGGCACACAGAATGCAAGGAATCATCAAAAAGATTGTGTATCATGACCAAGTAGGTTTCATCCTATGTGTCTTTGTTACTTTTCTCACTGCTGAGACACAATACCCAACACCCACAACTTAAGGGAGGAGAGGCTTATTTTGGTTCATGGTTTGTAGAGGTTTCAGTTCATAGTTGGCTGGCTCCAAGGCAAAGTGGCATGGCAGAGGGGCATGGCAGAGGAGAAACAGTTCTGGCATGGCAAGCAGGAAACAAGAGATATATGACCCTTCCAGGCTGCCGTAACAATGACTCAGCTCTTACCATCAGGTTTCACTGCCCAGCTGTAAACCAATCAGTAGACTAATGCAGTGATGAGTATCACACGCTCATGATCCAGTCATGTCCCAAAAGCCCCACATGTGACTGCATGAGGTTTTGGAGGAATGTCAAGACATAAACCACAAAATTCTGCCCCTGTCCCCCAAAGACTCATGGGCATCCCTTTATGCAAAATGCACTTAGTCCATCTCTAAGAGTTGCCAAAGTCCTAACATTTTCAGCATTGCTGAAAAGTCCAATCCAAAGTTCTTCCATAAGCCTCTGTAAAAACAAAAGGGAAGTTAAACACTTCCAGCATACAATGGCGCAGGATAAATATTTCCACTCCCAAGGGGATAAGTAGGAGTATAGAAAGGAATGGGAACAAAGTAAGACCAAAATCCAGCCAGGAAAACATTAAATCCCATAGTTCTGTATCCAGCACCTAAGGCAAACTGTGTGAGATGTGAACGCCAAAGGGCTTAGGTGGCCCTTCCCCTACGGCACTGCTGGTGGTTGTAGTCCTTATAGCCTCTCTCTCGGACTGACCTTACTCATTCAAATCTTTCCTCAGATGTTCCACAATCCTGACTTTTCCATCATCCTGGGAACTCCACTGTACTGGCTTCACACTCACAGCTTCACACACTGCCCTCTCAGGGGTATATTGCCCGGCCTTCCAGGCCTTTTTCTGAAATCTGGGTGGAAGCCTTCTCGACCCCACAACTCTTGCATTCTGCATGCACCAAAACCAGCACCACATGTGTGACACCACCATTTGCTGCCAACTGGAGCAAAAGCTGAACATTTTTGTATCTTGCTGGTGGTCTCAGAGGCCTCAGAGTGCCAAGAACTGAATTCCAAGGAAACAATTCCCATTCCCTAGTGTTGCAGCTTATATATATAGATGTCCCCCCAAAACCTTGTGTGCTCATAGGTGGGACTTTTCGGAGATGGCTGGATCTAGGGTGTGTCAATATGAATTAAAGGTGTGTGACACCTACATTAGTCCACTGATTGATTTAGCATAGTTCTGGGTGTGAATAATGAATAGGCCCATCCGGGATGTGGGTGACACCAACCAACAGGCTTGTAGCCTTCATAGAATAAAAGAGAAAAGGAGGCCTACTGTTTGCTGCCTCCTGCCTGCCCTACCATGGACTGTTTCTCCTCTGCCATCCCCCCTCTGCCACGTCACCTGGCCTTGGTGCCAGCTGAATGTGGGCTGAAATCTCTACAAACTGTGACCTAAAATAAACACTTCCTCCCTTAACTTGTATGAGTCAGGTATTTTGTCCTAGGAATGAGGAAGTAACAAAGACACCTAGGCTGCTGCCATTCTGGAGCATGGGGCCCTGGAGCTTTCTTTTCAAAGCAAAGGCCTTTTTGTTTTGCATTCTGATTCTGCAAAGGCTGGGGTCCTGCTGGTTCTTGTGATGACCTCCAGCTATCTTTTCTATTGTCCTGTTCCAAAGTACTTGGCTTTTGAATACTAATCTTTTCAGCAACCAAGTTCTCCTCTGCTCCATCTTTGCAGGCTGCAGTTTTACCAGAGCTTACTTTCTGGCCAAACTAAAAAAATATTTAAATCATTCCACTGAGCTGTTTACTCTTCATTCTCAAGGTAGATCTGGCTGAAAGCCCCCCAAAGCAGCCATCCTACCACCTCAACATTAGACTTGCATGAAACTTCTTCCAGCAAATTAACTCACTGCCATTAATATTTCTCCCACAATGTCTTAAGACAGGAACAAAATGTAGACGAATCTTCTGCCAGAGTATAACACACATGCCCTGGAGTCCAATGCCAATGCAGTCTTGTTCCCCAACTCAAACCTCCTCAGGCTGGTCTTTACTAGCTGTGTTTCTATTAGCATTCTGGTCTTCTGAGCTCTGACCAGAGTATCCCATCAAGCTCAGTTTACAGAATTTCAGGGCCACTTCTTCAGCCAGCATCTCCAAACCTTTCCAAGCTCTTCCTGCAAGCCATTTCCAAAGGCTTCCATATTAGTTACTTTTCTAGAGTCAATGGTTTGCAAGAGAGCAGATTTAATACAGGACATTTTCAAGTTACAACATTCACTGACAAGCCAAATACAGGAAGAGTGCTGAATGTCTATCAATGCACTGGTGATCTGAAAGATCCAATCAAGGGCTGGTAACCCACAGCAATGTCCCACGTATGTCTGTGTCTGCACTAAATGTCTGAAGAAATCTATACTGGAACCAGGATATGATCCTTGCACCAGAGATGAAGACCAGAGCTCCCCTGAAGCAAACAATAGCTATCTTCAATGACAGCAAGGCCCCGAGCTCCTCCTGTAAGAAGAACAGCTAAGTTTCCTTCTGGAGAATCAGCCGCAACAGAGCTTCTCCTGGGAAACAGCCAGCCACTATCTCCTGCTCCCATTCTCCTTTATGCTGCATCAGCAGTAATCCTCAGGTGGATCCTCTACACCCAGAACCACACCAACTCAGTCCAGCTGGGTGTTCCTGCTCAAGTTGACCACAATAGGTCCACAACAGCTTCTAAACCACGTGGCCAGGTAGAGTCACAGTAACGACCACACTTCTGTGGTATCAAAATCTTTCTTAGTTACTTTTCTCAGTAACTAAGGTGTCAGGTATTGTGCTGAGACACACTATTGACACCCACAACCTTAAAGGAGGAAAAGTTTATTTTGGCTCACAATTTGTAGAGGTTTCAAACTGACTCCAAGGAAGAGGAAGTTTGCAGAGGAGGACAGTAGAGAGGCAATAGTTCATGGCATGGCAGTCAGGAAGCAGCAAAGGTTCAAGGGAAGATGATGGATATATAATCTTTCTAGGCCACACAAACAATGACTCATCTGTTCTTATCAGGCTTCAGCCCCCAATATCACAACCAGCTATAAAGTCATCAGTAGACTGAGCCAGTATTACACACTCATGATCCAGTTACCTCCCCAAAGCCCCATCTACGAGTGCTGCAGCTTTAGGGGAACATCTAGACATAAACCATAGCACTAGGGATGAAAGGCTGCCTCAACATATGCAAATCAATAAATGTAACTTATTGCATAAAGTGAAGCAAGAACAAAAATGACATGATCATCTCAGTAGATGCAGAAAAAGCCTTTGACAAAATCCAACATCCTTTTATAATTAAAAAAAAACCTGAAAAATAGGTATAGAAGGACATTATCTAAATCTGATAAAAGCCTTTTATGACAAACTAACAACAAACATCATATTGAATAGGGAAAAACTAAAAGCTTTCCCTCTAAAATCAGGTACAAAACAAAGATATCCACTACCATTGTTTCTGTTTAACATAATACTAGAAACATGAACAAGAACAATTAGGCAAGAAAAAGAAATAAAAGGGTAGGTATAGGAAGGGAGGAAGTCAAAGTATCATTATTAGTAGAGGACATGATCCTCTGCACAGCAGACCAAACACCATCCATGAAAAGACTCAGAATTGATAACCAAATTCAGTAATGTAGCAGGATACAAAATCAACACAGAAAAATCAATAGCATCCTTGTACACTAATGATGAACACATTGAGAAAGATATTAGGGAAAAAATACCATTCACAGTAGCACCAAGGAAGTGAGAGGCCTCTACAACAAAAACTACAGTACTCCGAAAAAAAGAGGTAAAAGAGGACATCAGACAATGGAAAGATATGATGTTCCTGGATAGACAGAACCAATATGGGTAAAATGGTCATAGGTCCAAAATCTTTTATACAGATTTAATGCAGTGCAAATCAAAGTTCCAACAGCATTCTTCACATAACTGGAGAAAACAATCCTAAAATTCACATGGAACCAGAAGAGACCCAGAATAACAAAAGCAATTCAGAATAACAAAAGCAAAGCAGGAGGCATCACCATCTTGGACCTGAAGTTATCTTACAAAGCTCTCATGATAAAAACAGCATGGTACTGGCACAAAAACACACACAAGGATCAGTGGAACAGAACAGAGGATTGAGAAACTACCCCAAGCACATTCAACTATTTGATCTTTCACAAAGCAGACAAAAACATACACTGAAGGAAAGATAGCTTCTTTAATAAGTGGTGTGGAAAAAATTAGTTATCCACATGCAGAGGATTAAGTCTAGACCCATATGTCTACCATGTACTAAACTAAAATCAAAATGGATCAAACAATTAAATGTTAAATCAGAAACACTTAACTTGCTGGAAGACAAAATAGATAAAACTCTTGAAGTCACTGGTGTAGACAAGAACTTTCTGAACAGAATTCTGTTGGCACAGGTAATAGTTCCAAGAATCAACACATGGGATTATAGCATATTAAAGAAACTTCTGCGCAGCAAAAGAAACAACCAACAGAGAGGAGAGACAACTTACAGAATGGGAAAAAGTTTTGCCAGCCATTGCTCAGAGACAGATCTCTTATGCTGAATATATAAAGAACTCAAAAAAATAAAGCTCCCAAAGTAAAAGACCCAATGAAAAATTGGGTAAATGAAATGAATAGATACTTCACAGAAGAAGTACAAATGGGCAACAAATATATGAAGAAATGATCAATATCACTGACCATTAGAGAAATGCAAACAAAAACAACACTTATATCTTACCCCAGAAGGAAAGGCCATTAAGAAATTAAATAATAACAAATGCTGGAGAGGCTGCAGGGGAAAAGGAGCCCTTTTACACTGTTGTGGGGAATGTAAACTAGCATAACCACTATAGAAATCAATGTGGAGATTCCTCAAAAAACTAAAACTAGAAATTCCATTTGACCCAGCTATTCCCCTTCTAGGTCTCTTCCTCAAGGAGTTAAAGACATATAACAGTAAGTAATACATGTATACCCATGTTTATAGCAGCACAATTCATAATAGCTAGATCTTGGAAGGAGCCTACATGCCCATCAACAGATGAGTGGATAATGAAAATGTGGTATTTTCACACAATGTAGTACTATTCTGCCATAAAGAAAGATAAATTTAAGCCATTTGTAGGAAAATCGATATGCTCAAAACATTGAGCACATGATGTTAAGTGAAATAAATCAGACACAGAAGCTTAAATATTGCATGGTTTTTCTTATATGAAAAACTCAAGTATGAATACAGAGCAAAATAAAAGATAAAAAGAAGTAGGGAGATAGATCCTTCTCAAAGGAGAAGAGAATCAAGAGGTGGAAGGAGGGGGAGAGAGGGAGAGAGAAGGGATGACAAAAAGAAATCAAGATGCGTTATGTACATGTACCAACTCCACACAAGGAATGTAAACACTGCATACTGAAAATGTACAAAAAAGGGGAAAAGCATCAAAAGATGAGTGGAGGAGGGAGGGAGGGATAAGAAAGAGGACAAAAAAGAGAATTATGGATGTATTACATATATTGTGTACATGTACCAACTTCCCACAAGATATGTAACCACTGTGTACTATAAGCATGTACTAATAAGTTATAAATAAAAATATAAAAAAAAGAAAATAAACCTAAAGTACATAGAAAGAAAGAAAAAGAAAGACAACAGTGGAAAATGGTCAAATAAAACATGGTGGTTCACAACTGTAATTCCAGCTACTTAGGAGGCTGAGGCAGGAAGACCACAAGTTAGAGACTAGCTTGGACAACTTTAGTGATATACTTGCTCAAAATGAAAATAAAATGTGATGGGCATATAACTCAGTGGACAAGTTCTAGCCTAGCATACACAAGGCCCTCGCTTCAATCCCTGGACAACAGACAAGAAAAAGAAAAAAATCAAAGAAAAATATAAAAGGATAAAAGTTGATGTGGCGAAGATTAATAAAAGGCACAATCCTACAGCAATATTATCTAAGAAAAATAATCAAAACAATATTATCAGTATCAGCAATTAAAGGCAGAACCAACACAGATTCCCACAGACATTAAAATAATAATAAAGAAATACTGTTAACGTCTACGTGGCAATAAATTTGACAAGTTGGAAATAGATATGTTCATCTTGACCAAACCAAAAGGAGAAACAGAAAACTTTAGTATATTCATTAAAGGACTAGTGTTCATAATTTAAAACTATCTCACAAAAACCATGCTTCACAGGTGAATTCTACCAAAATGTAAGGAAGAAATACTATTAGTCTTATATCTAACCTGTTTCAGAAAATACAGAAAGAAAAAATATTTTCCAATTCATTTTATTTTTGTGAGGCCAGAACTACCCTGATACCAAAACCAAAGACATTTGTAAAGAAACAAAACTACAGATGAATAACTCTCATTACAAAAGCACTTAAAATATATTAGTAAATCAAATCCAAGAATATATACAATTTTTTAAAAAAATCAGAGCAAGTGAAGTTTGTCTCAGGAAGACAAACATAGATTTGAAAATCACCAATGTAATTAACCAGGATAACTTACTAAAAAGGAAAAGCTACATATATTATCAGTTCAATAAATGCAGAAGAATCTCTTTTGAAAAGTTATCTTTTCATGGCTAAAATTAAAATACTTAGCACAGTTGAACCAATCTGAAAAAGGTCAACAATAAAAGGCCTTCATCTAACATCACTCCCAACGTTGAAGAGAGCACAGATACAAACAGCTCAAAACTTTAACAGAATTTGTGGTTAACTTAACTATCTAATAAAACAATCAGTCAATCACGTATATAGATAAAGACATATATATATATGGATATAGATATAGGTATTGATACATCACTTGGAAAATGTTTTTAGTAATAATCAAAAATTTCATTAAAGACAACACGTGGGTAAGTGCCAAAAATACTTATTCAAAATTTGGAGAAAAGAAAAATCACATTTAGCTGTAGTGACTGAAGGGAGACATAATACAGCAAGTTGGATTTAAACTGGACCTTCATCAATTGAGGTGGCAGAGAAACAAGAAAAGCACATTCAAAACAATACTTTTAATTCCTTTGCCAGTCTCCATCTCATCTCAATTTAGGGAAATAAGGAATCAATCAGTGGACTTACATACATTTAACCCAGTTAGAATTAGAGTCCAGCAACTGCCACAAAGCCATGTAACTTCCATCTTCATTGTCAGAATACTATTAAAATCAGCTAGGTGTTGGGGATTTAGCTCAAGTGGTAGAGCACTTGCCCCTGAGTTTGATCCCTAGCATCAAAACAAAACAAAACAAAAAAAATTAGCCAGGAATAGAGTTAGTTTGGATTTCTTTCTATTTTTCTTTGAAGGATGAAACTATCATAAAAATATACTGTATTTTCTTTCACAAATTTATGTATAAAATATGATAAAATGAATTGGAAAAAAAACTCATTTTAAGAAACAACATGACTAGTCACATGAAAAATATACCAAATTTAGGTATTCTACATTCCTGAATGATGATCACTGTGGTTTCTGAGAGACTAGTAAAAGAAGCCAGTGCAGCAAGGTACTAAATTAAACACCTCCAAATTTATGAATCTTTCCATTATTTTCAGATTTACAAAGATTTATAAATATTCCATTCAACAAAGCTTCACCATAATTCTGAAATTAACAAAATTGATATACAAAATACACGAAGTTAGCAGGAATATTCCCAAAATAAGACTCTTTTCTAACAAAAAGAATCCTCTAGCATCCTGTATCACTTTTCGGTAATCCACAATGTTAACCACAAGGCACGCATTAATAAATTACTTTCTGAAAACAAAAATCATGAAGTAAAAGACTGACATATTATATAAAAATTCAAAACTTTATACAGGAAAAAAGACCATAATCAGATTCAAACAGTGAGCCAAAACAGACGAATATTATTTGCAATGTAGATGAGAAGGAAAGGATTGCTTTCCTTATAATGGTCTCTTACATAAGACAAAACTGATGTCCAAGAGAAAAAAGAGGCAAGCATTTGAGTATTGATTTGCCAAAGGAAAATTTGAAATGACCAACTAACATACTAAATACATTCAGGTCTACTAATGTAAAGAATGAAAACTAATACATGATACTGGTTTTCACCCAACAGATATGTAAAGATGAAAAGAAAAATTATACCACGTCTGGTGTATGTTGTGGTGCTGCTTCATATAGTACATACAATTACATCCCATTTTTCCTTTAACTATATAAATACAGTCATGCACACATATAAACACATGCATAATTCCTATATCACATGTACATGTATGTATATGTATGAACACACAGTTCCTCAAACTGCTATGTAAGTGAAGAATTCTGAAAGGAAGACACATATATTACAGATGCGGACAGTACTAGTGCTGATGTTCAAGTGAGAGGGAATATTTCCTCCTATTTTCAATGTTGCCTGAAACTCTTTGCAGAATTTTTTTAGTTTTCATAATCAGAAAGTAGTAAACACTCATGTCCATTTTTTAAACACACAATACAGTACTAACATAAGCAAGGCCAAAACACGAAGGCAGTTTAGTTTCCCCCAGAACAATACCTCAGCCAGCTTCTCCCCCGAGATGGCCCCCTCTAAGCCCGCCAATTTTCCCCATGGAGGCTGCTTCCAAAAGCACAATATCCTAAAGAAGGTGTGATAACTATCCAGAGCGCAGCCAAGCCAGACATGGTAGCACATGCCTGTAATGCCAGCACTGGGAAGGCTGAGGCAGGAGGATTACAAGTTCAATGCCAGGCTGGACTACACAGTAAAATTGTTTTTGTTTTTTGTTTTTTTTTAAGTATATCAGGAAAAAAAGTCAAAATTCATATGGTAGGATTAACAAACGTGTTTAATAATACAGTATTCAAAAAGAAAGTCTTAATAAACATGAGGCACATTGATGAATGTGCATATTCCATTCGACATGGTTATCACACTCCAGGCTTAAACACTTTGCGATGTTAATGTTCGTTAATATTAGAAATCCTGTTAACCACAACTAAACGTCAAGTTCTTTTACAGCAAACACACCCATTTATATTTCATGGCCATGTTTAATTTCTTAGAAGAGGGATAAACATCTTTCAGATAAGGAGTAATTTCATACGGTGGCACTCCAGAACTGACTCATTACTTTCTACAATTAGAGCTATTTTGGACATGTAGATATTGCATGAAATTCGCAGAAAACCAAAATTCTTATTTAAAAACATAAACAATAGGAGAAATATAATCAAGGATGTTGAAATGCCTAAGCCTAAAGTCTAGATACCTGTTTGTTTACAACACAGTCTGTTGTTATCTTTGTTAAATACCAGATTATTTTCTTGAATTCTCAGATTTTCCCTTCTTGAAACTGTATTCTCAAGACTACGCAATGAAACACAGATGGCCATTTATTAAGAAGAATCAGTTTGAAATGACAGACAGGTGAAACATGAGGACAAGCTCATTAAAAGGTCACATTTCAGTTCAAAAGGCCATGTGAGAATAATAGTCTTTCCCACAATATCAATGGACTTTGAAACTGGCTACGTTTGCTGGTATTTTCAGAATGAATGTACATTTTTTCCTGCTGAATACCAAAATTAAGTTTTTAGGGATCATTTGGCCTAACCCTGTAGACCAGTGGTTCAAGACAGAGCAAAGTGTTTTATCTATGAGGCCAATTATGAAGTTTCTCAGTTTTTAAATTCTATTTAAGCCACTGGTTTCTCTCCTTATTACTTATAAATTTACTGAGCAATAAAATTCAAATTCTAGGTACTCAACAGAATTTTATGAAATGATTTTTCAGGTAAGTCTCCACTTTTCACCCATCCAAAACTGTCCTGTGGCAGAAGTGGAAGAAGCTGAGAGAAATGAGGATTAACATCAGAGAGCTAACAGTGGAAACAGATCATCAGGGCCTCCCGCATCACTTGCAAAGAGATTCAGGGACAGGAATTTGGCTGAAGAATTTTGAAGAGAAAAGTACTTTTCAATTTTTCTGCATTTTAACAGAGTGTATCTGACTGCTGGGTTGAACATAGATTTCATTTAGGGCAAGGGTTGAATTAGGGAAGTCAGTAAAAAGACTATCACAGTAAGCCGGATTGAAAGGGCCAAATAGATTAGGCCAAAAGATGCCAGGGACTGGTGAGAGGTGATTGGTCTGCAGATACATGTTGAAGGAAGAGGCAAAACGATGCTATGACTTGACTGGAAGTGAGGAATGAAAGGAAAATAGGAGTTAAAATGTTTCCAAGATATTTGACCTGAGTAAACAGAGGGTCATCTGCCAGGGACAGAGCTGGGGAAGATTATATGGGACATAATCAGGGGAGGAATGCTGGAAGGATTGGAAATTCCTGGAATTTGGAAACTTCCATTTGGATATGACCACACCAAGTCGATCATTAAATATATGCCTTCAGTAGGTGACCAAGAAACTGAGGACACATAGAGAAGAGAGGCAAGCAGAGATTCCTGGGAAACTCTGACATTTCCTGGTCAGGGCAAGATGAAGAGCCAGCCCAAAAAAAAAAAAAAAAAAAGTCTGAGACGACAGTGGTATAGGAGGAAGCTAGGGAGAAAGGCTATCTTGAAGATTGATTATTAAGGATAATGGAGTTATCAAGTGTGTTTAATAATGAATTGAGAGGATAGATTTTGTCTTTGCTTGTTTGTTTGCTTGGGGGTTTTGTAGGGGATTTTGTTTGTTTTTGAGACAGGGTCTTGCTATGTTCAGGCTGGCCTGGAACTCATTTTGTAGCCCAGGCTGGCCTCAAACTCTCAATGATCCTGCCTCAGCCTCAGCCTCCCGAATGCTGGGATTACGGGAGTGCACCACCACACCCAGCTCATACATGATGTTGACAAAATAACAAAGATTAAGAACTAGCCAATAGGTTTTGCAATGTGGCTTTTTTTGTAATCTTTGATAGGAGCAGCTGTCTGCAATTTTATGTAAAATTAAGGGCACTTAGTTTCAGAGAGAATAAGTTAGCAAACAGATTGTGAGAAATTATAGGTAAAGGAAATTAACTGCAAGTAAACAAACATAGAGGAGAGATCCATATTAAAAGGATTTAAACTGGGGATGCTGTTTAGTATGCACAAGACCCTGGGTTTCATTCCCAACACAATCAATTAATCAATCAGTCAATTAATCAATAAGACTAAAAAGAAGAAGTTGAATAGTTGAATTGAATGATCTTTATTTGCCTTCACAAACAAGCCATGAACTAAATCCACAAAAATTTGTATTCAGATAAATAAACCATAAAAAGGTAAACCATTAGACTACAGGCAATTTCACTTTGACTGGATTTTTTGGCAATATTAGAGTTTTTTTTTTTTTAGGAGTGATCATTATATTGTAATTATATTTGCCTCTTTATTACAAGCATTTCACAACTTTCAGAGTTACTCACAAAAGAATTTATGGATCGGTTACTCCTGTTCACGCATGTTTAGTATTTGTTTCAGAATACCATAGCAGTGGTGGTGGAGGTGGGGAAAAGTGCATGAATGAGATAAGACTGTCACTGGTTATAATTTTTGAAGCCAAGTGATGGTATACGGAGGAGCACTGTTTTCTGAACCTTTGTTTGAAATTTTCCATAATTAAAAAAATTAAAAGATAGAGAGAGAGAAAAGAAAAAGGATCCTGAGTTTAGACAACTTTTTCAGAGTTGTGCTGAACAAAAGAGGAGTTTCATATGCAATAGCCAGAGGAAAAATGGAGTCGAGAATTGTTTTTAAGAGTTAAGAGTATTGATTTTATTTGTTTGCTGCTGTGCGGCTTCCAAGAAGAAATTAGTTCCGAAAAATAAATTAATTCTTTACTAACCAGAGTTTAAATTATACTGGTGAATTTAAGACAGGTCAAGAATTTTTATATGAAATCAATACTCATATATCCAATTTCAGTTGAGACCACAGAATGCTGAAGAATCATGCACAATCTAAACCTGCTAACAACCTTACTCTTTTCCAATTTATCCACAACCATTACTCCTATCCATCCATTTAAAACGTACTTTCAAAAACCTTCTACCTAATAACAGTGACTGAAAAGTCTTTTTCAAAGTTATAATCCAATACTATATTTGACCAGCAAAGCACTGGTGCATAATGATAAATGTAGCGAATGCCTGAATCAAAAAAGTGAAGAAACAAGGAAAACGGTTATACCAGTCCATTTAACTACTCCCTGAAGTCAAACTTTCAACTCATTGACCCCTTAACAGAGTTATTATATTAAATGTTTCCTTAATCTCCATTACTAATTTTTTTCTCAATACTGATGGCTGAGCTAAGAGACACTAAGCTTCTGTGTGGCAACAACTACAGTACCCACAAATAAATAGTGAGCAGGCAAATGCCTGTTTCTATGTGCAATTTACAACTGAGGACATTCACAGAGACTGTTTGATAATTGCTACTTGCCCACATAATAGAAATTTTGTGTACGTGTGTGTGTGCAGGGATCGAACTCAGGGCCTTGTGCTTGCTAGCCAAGCGCTCTAAGCACTGAGCTAAGTTCCCAACCCCTCCCATATAATAGAAATTTAAGTATCGCCTCCTCCTCCCTTGTTCCTGTTTATCCCCCTCCATCTTTTCCTTATTCTATTTTTCCTCTCCATGTGGTTCTCTTTCTTGATCACCATTGTCTGTACATTTCATTAAAGGTGATTTAACTTGAGTTTTCGAAAAAGCATCTGGACAGAGAAGGAGCCAGCAGTTGGAGAGCTGTCCTTTAGAAGTGTGACCGATGCTCTCTGAAAATAGATAAGCAACCCAAGACGAAAGGACCGAGTTTCCTTCTTTGCGTAGACAAAGCCTCTTCACCTGACAGATCTCCCCGCGACAGGTAGGGTGGCTGCTCTCTCTCAGCAGCGGCTGAGCTCCGCAGAGCAGGTGAGCCAGACGGCAGTGAGCCAATGACTTCAGCTGTCTTCAGTAAATACATGAATTTTTTGATGGCTCAGACTAAGCCATTTAAACTCCTATTTCTTCCCAGTCGAACAAAATTCTGGTAACCAAAAGTTGCTAAGAGATAACAAATGGATAACTGAAAGCTTTGAAAAATAAGTTAGGATCATTTTTCCTCATAATACCCATTGTACGAAACTAAATCACTAGCTGTGCTCACTGATCTGTCAGCATGCAGTGATACAGAGAGAAATGTTAAAACAAAATGCTTTTTGAAATATCTTATCTTCCCAGAACCGTTGGGCAAAGATTCTTGGGAGATATTCTTTCTTTGCATTTGAGAAAGATTAACGTCTGTGAAGTTACTTTCAAAGTCAAATAAACTGACAGATTTCTCTGAAGAGGAAACAAAATATTTTTTTGTCTACTAAAGAAGTAAGACAGCTTTACAAGATAAATATCAGTCTACTTAACTACAAATGGAAAGTATAGATGGGTTGAACACTGGAAATATGCAGTTTATATAAACCTTCTCTGAGCCATGTCCAACTATTTATTCCCTTAACTCTTCAAAAAGCAATTTCCTATTCTACTGTGACAACACCAGAGGAATAAAACTTGGTGGTGGTGGTTGTAATGTAGAAGTTCTCTGACGATTAAATGAGCGAGTAGCATACACCTTGGGTTTGCCCTAATACTGAATGTCAGGACCAGCTGAATGTTTTGGTGCTTTCTTTGTGACTTTCTGAATCACTGCAATGCAAACAAAGCTAATGATTTAATCTAGTTCCCTACAGAATATTTTTGCTTTACCATCTCACCTACACAGCTAATTTTCCATTAGCAAATGTAGAAGATTTATTATATAACTACCAAGTTGTTTTAATTCAATTTTCCCATCATATTAGTCAATTCATTTCCAGGGCCTGGAAGTCACTTCCTCAGTTTCATTGTCTGTCCAATAGGTTTATGTATTTCTGTGGGTTTTATTTTGTGAACACTAAACAAAATCCAAGTGTAACAGATCATGAGGATGGTATAAAGAAGGTATAATGAGAAAAGAAATGGTTTTGACTCAGTTTTAGTAAAATGATTAGCATTATATTTTCTTCACATTGAACCCCCTAATAAAGCGTAAATTGAAAAGTTGTGTGTGCTGATAGTCTCTTTAATATAAATGCTACATAACACAAATGCAAAAGCTCCAGGAATATTTTCAAATACAGTCAAAATAATGTAAGCATAAAATCAAGAACTTCTCTGAATGCCCACAGTTATCTGACTTATTATGTACTTAGCACAATAACCTCGTCTAGTCTTTTCTCAAATACAAACCAATGCGTGCTACCATCGGTCTACTCATCGCACTCTTCTTCTTTTCTTGAGTTCCTCTTGCATTCTTTACTTGCTTTCCTTAAACAGCTTATTTTCTGTCATTCTTGTTTATACTCCTATTAAGCAGAATCACCTGTTACATCTTCTTTTCTGACTCTTATTTTAAAAGTTAATCTATCTTTTTTACCTGCATTTTAAACCATTTTGTCTCCTCCTGCCCTTTGTCTCTATTTTTTCCTCCGTGTCTTATAGTTCTCCCCTAACCCTCTGGTCGAGGGTTAAAGATCTTATTGAAGGCACTTTCCTGTCTTACTCTACAGATTAAGAGATGACCAGAATAAATCCCGCACATGCACGTAAACATAGAAATAAGGAAAGGGGACAAGAAATATGCGTCAGACTCTCCAGTGGACAAAAATGTGCTGAAAAGGAATGAAATAAACAAGGTAAGAGGCAGGGAAGGCAGCACCGACTAGCCTCAGAAGCAGGAGAGCAGAGCAGGAGCCTGGTGAGGCAGTGACTAAAGCAAGATGTGGGCCACGGTTGTTAATCGCTGTGCTGGCAAGTCGTGTTTGGTTTACAGTTAATCTCCAAACATGCTCAAGAAGACAATTTTTTAAAATGTATTATTTGATTAATATATAGTTTAAGATAAAAAACTCTTTTTCTTTATAATTTAAGGTTTTCAAATGTGAACATATCTAGACTAATAATTATTATTTAGGCACTAAAGAAGATTACAATAACAGAACCCTACAAAAACTCATTATATGTTAGACAGTAGGAATTTTAAAAGAACTTTTAAAAAGGAAAGAGAGTGAAAGCAGAAATAAACCAGACCTAAGGTCGAATGTAGTGATTATGAGTAAGCATTGAACTGAACAATGAACTCCCTGTTGGCTGCTAACATTCAAGAGAACTGTGATGCATAATAAATTCTTAGTATCTGCCATGAGGAAGTAAACCAACTTTTCAGAAGATGTGAACTTTAAACTTTGCTAATACTAATTTTAGAGTACAAGTTTTTATACTTTTTAAACATGATTATCTTTAAGAATATCATAGAAACCTATAATGTTGAGCCTAAAAACATCACACAAATTTTCTATACAATTTCATGGACTATCTTCAGGAGTCCATGATCTACAGAGGTTAAGGATTCTTGTCATGGAAATGGTATTGAGGTGGGCTTAAAGGTCATAGTGGATAACAACATCAACAATTGCAAAGATCATCTACCTTTACGTACTTCTTATTTATGTTAGGTGAGTAATATCAGAGGTAAAAACAATTATGTGAAAAAGGTAGAGTCACAGATTTTATGTGTTCTATTAGAATATCTGTATTTGATGTTATGGCTAACATGCCTGCTACCCTTTATTTTTCATGACATAAATGACTTCTGGCAATTTACATAAATAATCTACAGAAGTATACAATCTATAATACTCAGAGAAATAAATCACATAGCAATCTATTTATCATTATCTTACTTTATGGTTTACTAATATACATACCCAAACAATATATTATTTGGTTTTCCTTATTTATGGTCCTTATAAAAATAGAATTATATATAGCCTTTTTTCATTACACATTATGCCTCTGACTTCACCTATGCTATTGTATGTCATACAATTGTATAATATTTTACTAAATAAACCACACATTATCATGCTTTCATTAAGCATGTCATTACAGTCACTTGCTACTAGAAATCAAGCAGTTATCAACATTTTCAGGGGAAAATGTTTTATTCTGAAGATAGGAGTAGAGGAGGCACTCAAAGACCCATGATTAGTAATAATTCAAGTCTTGGGCTAGCTGGGTAGATGGATGTTCATTAATCGTTATGCTTTAAAAATCGCCTAGAAGTTATAGATAATCTTTTGTACTAATCAAACATTTTAAACATAAAATTATTCATAAACTAGAATATTTTATACTGCTCAAAATTTGGAAATGGACTTTTACAAGACAGTAGTATTTGCTAGGTGTGGTGGCTCATACCTATAATCTCAGCACTCTGGGAGGCTGAGAGAGGAGGATCGAAAGTTAGAGTACCACCTGGGCAATTTAAGGAGACTCTGTCTCAAAATGAAAAAATGTAAAAGGGTTGGTGATGTAACTGTGAAAGTCCTGGGTTCAATCCCCAGTAACACCACACACACACAAACACACACACACACACACAAATAAGAGTTTCATTAAACATCAAAACTTTCAAAAGTAAAAACTCATCTACTGGTATTCTTTGGTCTATACTTATTGTCATGTAACTATTTTACTTTATATCATTTCACCACGAGGGATCATTGTCCTAAACTATTACTTAGCTAAATTAGACTTGGTAAAACAGCACAGAGTTCAAAGTGATTCTTCATCAAAACTGGCATCTGCCTGTTTTGCTATCATAGCACAGATACAAGTTTTGTTTGCTTATTTTCCCCTGATATATTTTTTTAAATTCTTATTGGTTCGTGTTTACAATATATAACAATTACATTCATCGTAGGGAGTTGTTACATGTAAATGACACAACTTTTATCTGAAACATCACTGTATTCATTATGATAGCATAAGGCTAACCAGAGAAACATGATAACCATAGTATACTAAAGACTAAAACCAGTGTTTACCACTCCCCGGGGCTTTTTCCAGAAAGCACAAAGAGGCCTATGTATTGCTTTTGTGTATAAAAGATTTCCACAATCAGTGGATCTGTGTGCATTCTTTGCACAAAATAGTGCTACTAATATGCCATAGAAAAGTAAGTTTTTACAATGTAGATAAAATGTATAGTTCAACATGGAAGTATTTTTAAAGCTATTAACCTGACTCAGTATTTCCAAGAAAATTCTAATCCTGATGCCTCCTTAATCTACTGCTCTGATCTCCTTCACAGACAAATTTCTTTATATAGCTGCTACTTCTCTTTAAGACCTAGGACTAGCCACAATTTCCTCAACAGGACCTCTGATCCTAGGTATATATCACCCAAGAGAAAACCTCAAACAATGTCTTAAACAATTTGGGGAAGGCCAAACTGATGGAGCTAAAGACAAACCCTCAACTTATTCTGACTCTACCTCAGTCATCCAATGCCAGCTACTCAGCCCACCAGGTAATGACGAATACCTACCAACTTCAACATGCTACAGTGAGTTAAGCACTTCGAGACTCCTAACCAGATGTAGTCCTTCAGGACTGCATAGGAAGAGAGGCAACTGGGCTCCACTCTCTATTTTGCATTCACTTTCCCTCAGCTCTGATTCTCAGAATGAACTTGGGTCTCCTGTGTGGCCCCAGCCATAGAATCCTTTTTGTATGCCTTAATCCAGCATAAACTCCCTGCCGCAGAATCACAGAAAAGGAACTTCTCCTTAATAATTCTCTTTATTGCATCTCCCATCATTACTTAATAAAACTGCTGTTCAGCATCACCAATACTCCTCTAGTAAACTTAATAATCCTTAACCTCTTCTTCATTACCTTGAAGAAAATCTTCAAGGTCCTTTCTTTAGCATTTAACCCAAAACCTCCTTCCTGCCATTCTGTTCTTGCTTTGGAAAAGTGCTTTCTCATTTTTCTATTCTCTTACAAGTTCTTCATGACTTGCTTGAATGACTCTTTTTCTTCCCTATATTAGTTAAGTTTTGCTTCATCACACCTACCTGACTGATGAATCTAAAGGCTAGCAATCTGAAATGAGCTCTACTGATCTCAGCCGGGCTTGATCACGAATCTCTAACCAGCCCGTGAGTCAACTGGAGTTAGAAGGGCTGCTCTTTACATGGTCTCTCGTCATTCTGGGGGTTATATGGGTTGCTTCATGGTAGTTGCAGAACTCCCAAACCCCAATATGCAAGCACTTCCCAAGCCTCTGCTGTTGTCACATTTGGTACTGTCCCATTGCTCAAAGCAGGTCAACCGAGCAAGCTGACTGTCAGTAAGGCAGGAGACTACCCAAGAGGGTGGACACAAGGAAGCGTGAACGAATGGGACAGTTACTACAATCCACACACCACCTGTCCTCACTTGACTATGGGCGTTTCTAAAGATTTCATCTTGCCCCCTCCTCCTGTTTCTTAGACTCTTACTTTATCATTCTTGAAATCCTTATGAAGACTACAATGCTCTAGGTCAGTGATAGCAAACCTTTTAGAGCTTTCAATGGTACCAAACAGCCTGCTGTGGCATGGGCGCCACAGGTTCACCACCCCTGCTCTAGGTCGTTACGTTCTTGTGACATCTTTAACACCTCTGTGTGAATTGCTTCAGAATTCATCACAACAGAACAGACTTGTTCCTTTGTCTTAACTTTTAAGTTTCCCAATTTTTCCTAGACATTTTCATTGAGATGTCTCACTAGGACTTCAAATTTGACCTTCCTAAAATTATATATGTGTATCATCTCCTTTTCTGCTTCAACCATTCCCTCCACTTCCATAAAAATAATTCATGAAATGAATATTTCTCTTCATGCTTCACCTGATCCCAAATCACATATTTTTATTTCACTCTTTTTCTTTTCCTTCACCTAATTTGTAGTTTTGCCTCCACTACCCACCAGATAAAAATACCCCAGAATCTATTTAATTTTAGTTTCAGTTTTCTGGCCCTCAAAATAGTGATAAGAAAGCTTCCCATACAGAGGATTAAATTAGTTTTGCGTGCTTAGCATACAGAAGGTACTAAAAAACATTAGTTATTTCCTTTCCCCTTAAGTCTTCTTGATTCTTTATCCACAAGATTACACACCTACGTACCCTTTTTTAACACTGTCACAAATGAAAATTAAGCCACTACAACCTCCTGCCAAAAAGTGTATCTAGCTGTAGCTTCCACATCTACAAATGATGATAATAAAAGCATCCACATCACTGGATTGTTGTAAGATACAAGAGACTACAAATGAAGTTTTTTGTGTTTTAGATAACATATTGCTAAACTTTAAGTAAATGTCAATTACTACCATCTATTATTCTACTAAAATAAATACAAAATCATAGGAAAGACAAATTATGGATTATTTTTAAAAGGTTAGAAAATGCTTCTAGAAAGAGGATCCTGTGAGCTGAAACTTGAAAGAACAGTATGATCTCTCTCAAATCAAGACTGATCTCTCCCACCTCTGTACCCATTCATCCATGTATTGGTTTCTTCATTCATGCATTAAACAATGATTTTTTCAAGTGCATACTACATGACAGACAGCTCGTGCTACTCCTGTGGCATAACCAGCATCTGTCTCTGCCAAGAAAATGAAACAAGCCCGACATTCCGAAGCTGGTCTCGCACACATGGCTGGGCCTTCTTGTCCACCATTGAGCAGAAGCAATGAACAGAACAATGACATTAGACAAGGCCATTCTGTGACCATGATAGATCAAGACAAAAACAAAATTGCACTACTCCATAATCCTGTCTGCACATCCACAAAAGCACGTTCACTGTCCAACCATAAAAATGACCAAACCACCATATGTCTTGGCCAACCCGATGGCTGATTCGTCACCAATTACTGCTTCAGTCCCCAACTAGTCTTCCCTCCTTCTCAACAAAGTTTATCAACACCCAGTCATTCACCCAGCTGTACATTTATCTCTACTTCCTGACAGCATACAATCTAGAGCAAAGCCCTGTTTCATTTAAATCTCCCAAAAGCACACCTTCAAGCTTCGGGTCATTTCTAACACTCTCTGAGATAATCTGCTCTTTGGAGTATATGTCCTGCTTCCCTGAAAGCAGTAATAGCCTAACACAGATACACTCCTGGTGGTCTTTGGCTGAAAGTCATAGCTATGACAGTCTTTATTTATTAATCTTACCTCCTGAGGTTGTAAAATTCTCTGGAGAAGAAGCACTGTCATTAGTTTTTGTATCACCCACGATCAAAAAGCCATGACTTTACTAAATACCCACAAAAGTTTTGTTGACTGGATGCACAAATCCCTTAGAAATGATTTCCTTCAAGATTAGAAATGTTGAAATGATTTTGGAGAAAATGTTCTGCATGCTGCTTCTCAGAATTACCACAGACACCCGGGTGCCAGCTTGTAGGTAGTACATTGCTGGGTTTTGCAGCAGACCATCTGGGCACGCGATGATCAATTAATACTCAGAAACGGCAAAAAGATATATGGGGGGTCAGAATAGTATTCTGTTCATCCTAAATCCACAACATAGTATCAGTCTTTCAGAGGAACCACATGGAATTCTTCTGGATCACCTAAAACAAGCTGTCAATGCAGTATGCAGTGTTTGTGTTAGTGAAAATATTTTTGATATTTTGATATTTTTGAAGGGATTCTGTATACATAGTATAAAGTTCAAAACCTCCTAGTAATTGTATTTCTTGAATTGCAATTTCATTTTACCCTCAAAAAAGTGCCGAAACCAAGAAAGAAATTCCTAATTGAGCAATTTGGTCTGAATGTAAAGGCATTATAAAATATACCATATGAATTTTAAAAGACAAAAATAAAAGCAGTGAAGACTAACATTAGCACATTAGCAAATTAACTAAATTTTTTTTAATTAACTAAATTTTTAAAACAGAAAAACATCTAACTAGAAAAACAGCTAACTAAAAAATATCTGACTAGGAAAAAAATTATATCAAGACAGAAAGGTCTTTTACTTTTTTTTTTCACTTCCAAAACATAGCCTTTTTGTTGTTTGTTTGTTTGTTTGTTTTTACCAAGAATATGTATTGGTACATTGTATACACAATGATCACATTCATCACAGTGATTTTGTACCTGTACATAATGTATCTTGGTTTTGCCCCCCTTCCCCACCCCTCCCTTCTGCTCTCCCCTTCCCTATTTGCAGCAGGTTTATTTATATTTTTTTCATTTTTTTCCCTTTCCCCTTTCTTTCCTTTTTCCCTTCCTTCTTTTCCCCCTTCTTCCTTTCTAGTTCTTCTACCTTTTGAATATTATCTTCCTTTTATATAATACCTATTACACCTCTTTGTCCATCTCACTCCAGAAAGAACAACTATTACCAAAAAATCAACCAATAACAAATGCTGGCTGGGCTGTGGGGAAAAAGGAACCCTCCTCCACTGTTGCTGGGAATGAGATTGGTCCAGCCACTGTGGAAATCAGTGTGGAGATTCCTCAAAAAACTGCAACTAGAGGTTCCATTTGATTCAGCTATTCCTCTCCTGGGTATCTTCCCAGAAGAATTAAAATCATCATATCACAGCAATATATGCACAACCATGTTTATAGCAACACAATTTGTAATAGCTAAGTCTTGGAAACAACCTAAATGCCCAACAACTGATGAATGGCTAAAGAAGATGTGGTTTTTGTCTACACAGTGGAGTACTATGCTGCTATAAAAAAGGATAAACTAGAGATATTTATAGGTAAATGGATGTACCTTGAGAACATACTCTTAAGTGAAATAAATCAGACACTCATGAGTACACATCAAATCGTTTCTATGATATGAGTAACCAGAAAGGTCTTTTACAAAGATAGTGTATTATAGCACCTGAATTTAGCCAAAGAAGTGCTGAGGTAGTTAATGTAAATCACGTGGTCTATATTTGCATCTATGCATTTTAGCAAAATTTTCTTCTATATTAATCTTCAAAAGAAACAGCCACATAAATTAATACTAAAGTTGCAGGCAGGCTTTGGGGAAATAGTTCAAAGGAGTCCCTGAAATACCATTAAAGCCGTTATCAGTCTCCATAATGACCTCCTCTAGAGAAAGCAGCTTGATACTTTCAGCACTAAGAAGTGCTGAGATGCCCATGAAAAAATGGAAGTCAGAGAATATTGCAGAGAAATTAGCAGTTAATTGGTAAGAAAATTAGCAAAAAGAAGACATAATTGCTTTATTTGGTAATATTTCAGAATGCAATACTGAAAATTTACTAATATTCAGTTAACAGTCAAACTTTCATCATATATATGCTGAAAAATATTTTATATTCATAATAATTTGAAATTACCACAAAAACTGAAATTACAAGTCTAGCCCTACAACTTTAATCTTGTAAATTGAGTTTTGGCTTGTTTTCTGCTGAAAAGCCCTAGCGAGTAATTCCTCTACTTTGACTATAGCCATGGTATAGTTTAGTATGTGCATATGTGATTTTTATATGCTGTTTCCAAAAGATTTATGATCTGTTCCTGGCTTGATATTCATTCTACATTATAAACAATTTTTGAATCAATCTGTCACCTCGAAGTATTTTCTCCCCAGGAGTACATTACAGCAACTGGTTTCTGGGAGCCTCGAAATTATACTATTATGGCTGAACAAAAATGAAGGTACAAACAATTCATTGAAAGAAGAATGACTAACAGCTTATGATTTTAATGTAGGTTTTCCTAGCAGGTTAATTTTATTGTAAGCTTTCCTAGCAAGTTAAAAAGCAACTCGGGTTGGGGACTTAGCTCAAGTGGCGGAGCACTTGCCTAGCAAGCACAAGGCCCTGAGTTCGATCCCCAGCACCCACCAAAAAAAAAAAAAAAGAAAAAAAAAGAAACTCAGAGAAGAACACTTAAAGAAAAGAGGTAGTCCTGTCAGCTGTTCTTTGGAAGACCTGTTATTATAGCAATCATTCATTTAATTATTCATTTACCCAACCAGTGCTTACCATGTGCAGGCATAATGATAATGCTAAGGTCTGGGGCACGGCAAGGGCTCTGTCCTCCGTCCCTCATGTCCAGAGATCACAGTCCTGCAGAATGGAAGTTAGCAGGAAGGTCAAAGGATGGATACAAGGGCTCCAAGCAGGAATGCCTGATGTCATCCAGAATGCATGGAAAGGCTGGGGGCAGCCGAGCAAAAAAGGAGAGACCTGAAGGGCAAGTTAGAGCTGGCAGGTAAAGAAGAGGAAGGAGAGTGAGGCAGGCAGATAACAGCCATCTGAAGACCAAGTCTGCAGGTAAGGGCAACGTGGAGTGTCCAAAGCTAACAGATGCTCGGTGTCAAAAGACCTGCTACCGGGAAAGAATATCGTGATCTTAGACTAGAGTTGGAAGTGCATATGTTCCATTCATAGAAGTAAAGGAGAAACTGTTAACCAGATAACATGCATTTCATAATAATTTATTAAACCCTTACTGCGTGTCAGAATCATACATGGCACCTTTTCTTCACAGTCTCATTTATGTTACCTTATTAGGTCACATAATGCATGTGAGATGGGTATTATTATTATTCCCATTTTACAAATAAAAAAATGAAGTAGAGATACCAGTAATTTGCTCAAGGTCACACAGTTAACTCATGACAAACCCAGATTCTAAAAGCCAGATCCTCTGGGCCCATATACTGTGTCTTTAAACATACAATAGCACAGATCAAAAAGAACAACCAGAACTGTATTTCGATTAAAACTCTGTATGTATAACTAATGATGTCCAAGATATCGAGTGGAAGATATCCACTTGAAAAAAAAAACAAAAATTTCTCTAATTTTTATTGGCCATATAGATTCTCACTGTAGTACTGGTAGTTGGAAAAGCCAAAGCCATTGGTAGTTGGATTTTTTTTTTCTTGAGCTGATATACAGTTAATTGAGGCAAAGCATTGTTTGTTTTTCCTCTCTTGGGAACTGCAAGACAAATTAAAGGGCCTGGTGCATAGTAATTGCTAAAACAAAATCCTACTTCATAGAAAGTTGTATCTACTTTGACAAAGCAAATTGGTTGAAATGCTTATCTTTCACTTGTCTGAAAGGAACATAGAATGTATCAAGAAATGTATTTCACTTAACATTGTGGTCTCAAGGTACATCCACTTTCCCACAAATGATTCAAGTTTATCTTTCTCTATGGCAGAGAGGTACTCCACTGTGTGTATTTAACACATCTTTTTTATCCATTTATCTGTTGATAGACACATAGGCAAGCTTAAATATCACAGAGTTTTCTCTTATATAAGAAACTCAGGTATAAATAAAAAACAAAATAAAAGAGATATTCATAATGGTTGTACTAGATTGCATTCCCACAACAGTGTAGGAGGGTTCCCTTTTCACCACAGCCCCGCCAGCATTTGTTATTGTTTGACTTCCTAATGATTGCTATTCTTTCTGGGTAAGGTGGAATCTTAGAGTTGTTTAAATTTGCATTTGTCTAATAGCCATAGATGTTGAACATCTTTTCATATATTTATTGGCCATTTGTATTTCTTCCACTGTGAAGTGTCTGTTCATTCCTCTAGCCCATTTCTTGACTGGGTCATTAATTTCAGGTAGTTTAATTTTTTTGACTTCTTTGTATACTTTAGAGATTAGTCCTCTGACTGAGGAGCAGCAGCCAAAGATTTTTTCCCATTCTGTGGGTTTCCTCTTCACTCTACTAACTGACTCTTTTGCTGTACAGAAGCTCTTTAGTCTAATATAGTCCTATTTGTTGATTCTTCTTGCTACTTCCTGTACCAATTGAGTTTCTATTTATAAAGTCCTTTCCTACTCCTATATCTTCGAGTATTTTACTTATTTTGTCTTCCAGAAGGTTTAATGTTTCTGTTTTAATGTTTAGAGTTTTGAGCTATTTTGATTTTAATTTAGTATATGGTGAAAGATGTGGGTCCAGTTTCATTTTTCTACAAACAGATAACCTGTTTTCCCAAGGGTATCTTCCCCAAAGAGCTAAAGACATCATACTACAGAAATACCTGCATACCAATGTTTACAGCAGCACAATTTGTAATAGCTAAATTCTGGAAGCAGCCTGTATACCCACCAATAGATAACTGGATAAACAAAATGTGGTATCTATATGTAAGGGAATATTATTCAGCTATAAAGAAGGACAAGTTAGAGTTATTTATAGGAAAATAGATGGACCTGGAAAATATAATATCGAGTGAAATAAACCAGACTCACAAGCTTGAATATCATATGGTACCCCCCATTTGAATGAGGCAAAAGACAAACAAAAGAAAATGGTAAACAATGGATACAAAAAGGCAAAGGATCAGATCTAAGCCAATAGGCAAAGGGTCCAAGGGAGCAAGAAGAGGCCAAAGGGGGAGGGGAATGGGAATCCAGAGGAATAATGATATCCTAAAGACAAGAACCTAATAACCCAAACTTAAAACAGTAACACGTACACTAGGTACTACAGTAACTTTATGTAGTTGTGACTTAATGCTGCATCTATGTGGTTGTTTACATTTCTCCCTTTTATAAGCAAAAGGCACAATGTATTATGGTCTGTAAGCTTGTGTAATGGCCTGTAATTTTTGATAAATTTTAATACAAATCTATTTTTTTAAAAAGAGATAATAGGAAGTAGGGAGCTATATTTTTTTCAAAGGGAAAAGGGTATCAAAAGATAGAAAGAGGGGCAGGGAGGAAGGGAAAGGGGATGAAAAAATTGGGATGTGTTATGTACATGTACCAACTCCACACAAGGAATGTAAATATTATGTACTACAAATATGTGCAAAAAAAAAAGAGAGAATCAAGAGATGGATGGAGAGATGGATGGAGGGCAGAGGCTAGGAAGGGAAAGGGAATGAAAAAAGGAATTAAGATATGTTATGTACATGTACAACTCTCCACAAGAAATGTAAACATTATGTACTGTAAACATGTACTATTATTTTTCAAAATGTGCCAAGAGAAACAATCCAAGCATTTGATAAATTCACCTCAACAAAAACAAACCAATTTGAGCCCAACTCAAAGGCAGAACTTGGGTTCTAGCCCTTAAAACTAGGGTTCGATAGTTTATGATTTATTTCACTCACATATAATTCTGTCCATTGTTAGTAATTTGCTGAAAACCAAAACGAACAATATCAATACCTCTACTCAAGAGAGAATGGTTCTAAATGAAATATTATAATCGAAACTTTCAAAGTATAATCAATTTTATTATTTCTCCTAGAAAAGATGACTTACAACTCATTTTATTGATTCCATACTATGTCATTTCATTGCTTTTCAAAGGTATTTTGAGATGCATCAAATCAAGTTTTACTGCCATTAATTATTTAAAACTGCTATTAATTAAATTTTCACTGTGATTTCAATGTACTTTCCAATCAGTCCCTCTTTTCCTCACTTCTATGACTTTGCCATTTTTCTTTCTTTTTTCCTTCCTTTCTTTTGTGGTTTAAACAAGATGCATTTCCTCACAGTTATGCAGACTTTGCACTTTTCTAGAACAATTTAATTTAGTAGCTAATTCTCATTCTTTTTAAAAATGGTGGCAATTTATATAAAAATTCACTTAGAACAAATTGAGATAAGCACAGTTTTATTAATATAAACATAGTATGGTGATACTTAGATGAAAATTCATAGCAACATATTTGTCGTATTGTTATTTTAATCATAGCAAATAGTTTATAATGACAAATAGTTCAAAGGATGAGGAGAGTAAAGTACTTCATAATTCTACAGGTAATTCAGTCATGTAATCATAGACATTCCTAATTAATCTCAGAGCATCTAAATATGCTTTTGGCTGATTTAAATTTGTCTGAAAACTCTTAGCTTGAATTTATCCAAAATATTTGATTTCATAGACACCCATATGTATATTTAAAATGTATTTTACATCCATACATGCATATATACGTCCTTTTACTTAATTCTGAAACTATAGTATTCAATTTTGCTTTATCCTGGAGGAGAACTGAAAACACTGAGAACTGTTTCCACCGCAACACATGGGAGTATATTAATACTCTCTGAAAATAAACACAAAGGAAAAGAATAATCTACATAAAGAACAACTGTGGTAACAATTGCCCATACGTGACTTTCTAGCGACTTAACAAAGTGGATAAAACCTATTATATCAGATCACCTCATGAATATTCAGCTGCTATTTCTTAATTATTAAGAGTAATATTAATTTTTAAACCACATTATTTCTCTATCGTCGATGAATTTCATATTCAAAAGTTGGCTTCATGGCCCAGCTGGGAGAGAAATCAACATCTAGGTTGAAAATTACTAGGAAATCAGTGTTCAGCTTACATTTGATAATTATTAAATTCTACAGTATTCAAATCACAAAACAGGGAAGCATCACTCTGTTCTAAATGGTAACATCTGAATCTTTCTAAGAAAATGTCACGTCATTTCATTTATTCCAGCCAGACGACGGCAATGACTGTCATCTTCGAGACTGGAGAAGGAAGAACCTTCATAACCTGTATAGTTTCATCTTTAGGTGCAGAGATCTTAACATAAAGCCCAGTTACTCATGCAACAAAGCAATCCCAATTGCTCTGACTTTGCCGAGTCATTCACCTAACACTAGGCCATGCTGGGACAAAGGACTCAGAACACAACGACTGATTCTCTTGTAAGAACATACACAAGAACAGGACACAGACAGATATGGAGCTCCATAAAAGAATAAAATGCAGAGATTATTCTAGCCATTAGAATTTTTTTGTTCAGTGTTGAGAATGGAAATAATAGGCAAATCCTCCACCACTGAGCTATATTTCCAATCCTGATTTTTTTAATCAAACCCTAATGTATGCATTTGAAAAGCTTCTGGGGTCAGAACTGCATGACTGTATTTCATTGTTGTTATCATAACTTTAAAAATCTTTTACATGCAAGAGAGAATTAAACTGGTTACCCTGAGACCACTGGCCTGCCTGCTCCAGTGGTTGGAACCGTCATCATCAACTGTTGGCTAATGTGGCTACGCTCACTCCGCTCCCACCAGTCCCATCTCGGGAGACTGAACCGATGTCCTCTCTGACCCCACTTTGGTTTGACATGAAAGTGTGCAGACGACACCTAAGGCACATCTCAACAACTAGGCAAACAACTTTTTAAACTATCTGTAGATAAATAACACTATATGTAAATTATACTACTGCTGATCATTTTGCTTTTCATTAATATATCACAATATTTAAAAATTTGACAAGGAAAATGATAGAATTTAAAACCATTTTTCTTATTCCAAGATTTGTAAGTAATTTCCATGTCTTTGTTTTCTGGATGAACTTTAACTATATCTTTTAAAACTCTGAATAATATATTTAAAGAGAACTCTAAGTAATGAGACCCCAAGATTAGGGGTTTTGAGGGATTTTATGTTGAAGATGTTAAAACAAAATATTCATCTACAAAAGGTTCTAAGAATAAATTCAAATTGAGGATCAGGCAAATACAATGATTCTTTACAGAGAAAATTCTTTATGAACTGTATTATTATATCCCTTAATGTAAAATATTCAGAAAGGCTAAAGAATTTCTAGGGGGAATAATAATAACCATAAGTAAATTGGTTTCTTTTAACAATAGTGTAGTTCTTTTTTCAACTTCTCTGCTTCTATTAAAATAAAGTGAACCAATCAACACTTAAAACCTTTAAGCAATTTGTCTATGTATTAATAACTCCATGTGATCAATAATCCTGATATGTCAAATTCATTGGATAAAGGAATGCCTAACAGATTACTAAAGCACCCCACCTCCTGAGTTTCTAGGTGGGTCATGCAGGTGTGGTCTTGGAAACTACAAAAGGTCCCTCGCCCCTTCCCCTCTCTGGCACTGTTCCCTTGCTTTGGTTTCAGACCACCATGAACTAAGCACCTTTGTTTCGCCAAGCCCTTCTGCCATGAAGTTTCTGCCTGGGAACCAGTTAATTGTCCTGTACTGAATTCTAGAAGCTGTGAGCCAAGTTAAACCTCTCCTCCTCTGCATTGTGGATCTCAGTGTGTATTGTGTCTCAGTGATGGGAAAGTTGATGAATATACCCCACAAGTACTTGCGCTGTATTCTTACAAAGGCAAGTCAAGAATAAAGATGTAAATAGATAAACATTTATATACACTACATTAAATGGGTCTGATTCTAAATTAGATGACTTAGCTTTCATTGGTTTCCCTTTGTTTACTCATTGTATGTAAACTTTCCTTAATTCTATTTATAGAGCTCAATAAACCACACTAACCTTCATAAGGAAAAATGAAGTATATGTAATTTTGAAAAAAATTCACTAAGAAACGATAGTAAAAGAAATTTTTGCATGATTCCTCAGGTAGTAAAGCATTGTGTGAGCCTCTGGGACACTCTCACTCTAAAGACTGGTAAGTTAAAAGTCACTTCTCTTTGATGTTTTTGAGACAGGGTCTTACTATGTAGTTCAGGCTGGTCTTGAACTCACTACATAGCTCAGGCTGGCCTCGAAATCGAGGTGATCCTCCTGCCTCAGCCTCGTAAGTGCTGGGATTACAGATGTGCACCACCACATCTGGCACTTCTCTCTGAAATGGAGTGGAATCTAGAGGCCATGGTTACTTACACTAAAAGTGTAAATGTAAAAAATCATGAAGTTATAAAAACATATAAATACATGTAAGTAAGCATTCAGTTAATAAGAAGAGATATTTCCTACAGAGTATCACAAAAAAATACATGCTCACATGGGTGATTTTTTCATTTGGAAACTCATTAATTCCATCCAACAGAAGTCCAAATTTTCATTCATTTCCAGTACAACATAAAGTAAGAGCCTGCTTAATATTTAAAAGCACGTGGTTTTGGGAAGACTCTCCGGAACTCCAAAGTGCCCTTCTCATTTGGATGTATGAGTTTTGAAGCCAGCAAGAATGTTGCATGGCTGTGTCTTACCATCTGTTCCCTGGGAAAGCAAGAGATGTTGCAGCTGACATAAAAAGAAAACACACTTGCATAAGATGAGTAAATTCCCAGTGACCCCTTCATTAAGAAACCATTCTGTAAAATGAGTCCGTTTCCTGAGAGACATTCCCAATTTTAAGTCTCACTGGAACCTAAGCACAAGATTGGGCCCAACAAGTGTCTGCTTGTTTCCCAACCCACCAAGCTCTACGATGCATTGTGAAGACTGCACTCGATCCAATACGTTCAACTGCCACTGTCTCCATTCAGCATACTCACTACTGTGCCTGGCAGTGGGATGATGGGCAGGTGCATGCATGAAGGGAAAAGTACATAAAAATCTCTTCCTTTGTTCCACAACTGATAGGATTGGTCCCATTACCAGAAGAAAGTAGTTTTTTTCTGCTTTTTCTTCTTTATCATCTTATTCTTTCCAAGATAAAAACGTTTATCTATTCTTGTATAGAACTTTTGTGATTATCTCTCAGAAGTACAAAAGGCCAATAAATACATGTAAAAATGTTCAGAATCTCTGGCCCTTAGAGAAATGTAAATTAAAACAACACTGTGATTCCTTCTTAGCCCAGAAAGAACGACTGTCATCAAGAAGTCAAATAGTAACATATGCTGGCAAGGTTTTGGAAAAAGGAACCCTCTGCATTATTGGTGAGAACGTGAACTAGTACAACCACTATGGAAATCACTATGGAGAGTACTCAGAAAACTGAAACTAGAAATTCCATTTGGCCCAGCTCTCCCCCTTAGGTATCTTCCCCAAAGAGGTAAAGACATCATATTACAGTGACACATGCACACCCATGTTTATAACAGCACAACTCATGATAGCTAAATCCTAGAAGAGGCCTACAAGTTTATCAACTGACGGATGGAAAAATAAACGATTCACTTGTAGGAAAATGGATGCACCTTGAGATCATAATGTTCAGTGAAATAAATCAGACATGCAAGTTTAAAATATTGCATGGCTTCTCTTATACGAGAAATGCAAAATATAAAGAGCAAAATAAAAGATAGATAATGGGAAATAGGGAGACACATCTTTTGCAAAAGAGAAGGGAACCAAGAGATGGAAGGAGTGGGGAGGTTGGGAAGGGACAGGAAAGGGATAAAAACAGAATTACGACATGTTACAGACTTGTACCAACTCCCCATAAGAATGTAGTCCTTATATGTTGCAAACAAATACTAATAAAAATTGGGGGAGAAACACCTGTCCATACCTGGCCAGTGTTTAACCATAATAAGCAAAAAGTATCACAAATTGGGCAGCATAACTTAGGTTCTGGGAATTCAGTGAAAAACGTTTCTTTCATAATTTTATTAGAAAAATTAATCTAGCCCAGATGTTATCTCTAATGTGGTCAGCCTATGCGCACCTAGCAGAACGGAAAGGATTATGATCAGGGCAAGCACGAATGTATCACTCCAAAGTGCTTCAAAGTTAAAACAAAAATCAAAACAAAACAACAACAACAAAGAACTGGACTTTCAACCTAAAAGTATGGTTTAGGAAAATCCTGTAATTTACCCGGAAGTGAAATGAAGTTCTTTTAAAATTGAGGCGCAAGTTATTTTACAGCGAAAGAAGAGGTAGGCACTAAACCCGCCGTTTGCTAATGCTGATGGAAACGCACCCTGGCCTGTGGGTGCACATACTCTGATCAAAGCCATTTCACCAACAAGGAGAGGTAAGAAAGGTATATTGCCATTAGTGGTCTCTTACTAGTACTTCCACATAATTCCTAAGCAACAGAAATTAGGTCATAAATAGGAAGGAAAATTCTATAGCCAGTTCTCAGAGCGTTAACAAAGCAAGTGTGGTGCACACTACTCACGGCTCTGCCTGTAGGCTCCTGTCTTCGGCCACATAGTTAGAAGGAATATAGCCCTGCAGTTGTTGGCCAGAGCCGTCTTCCCTTTTCTCCAAGTGTCTGGCCCACCACCAGCCCTCATGGGATGTGTCCAGGACTTGGAGTTTGTCGCCTGCACGGAAGCTCAGGTCCTCTGCGGTCCGAGCTTGGTAATCGAACAAAGCAACAAAGTACTGGCCACGGCTTCTCTCAGGCTTCTGCTTCAGTGACCGTGCAGGTTCAGGGGCACAGCGGGCCCCTGGATTCTCAATCACCACTGAACTGTCGGCGTCCTGGGGCATACAGGGGAGATAGGGCTGCAAGTATGCCCAGAGCCTCAAACAGGCATTGCCCATGGTGCCCTGGCCAGTAGCCGGGGAGAGGGGCTTCCCCTCCCCGTAATCTCCACAGATCCACTTTCTCTTCCAACACCAGGCAGCTGTGAAATCAGGTGCAGTCCACCATACTTTGGAGAGTATGCAAAGTCCCCGCTGCAGGAAGCTCTGCCTTGCTGCCCCAGAGCAGAATCCCCCGGCTACTCAGTCGAAGATGCCTCTCCTCCTGTCTGCTTGGTAATCCCACAACAAAAATTAAAACAAAACAAAATAAAAATTAGGAGGGCTTTATTTAGCTAAAAAAGCAGCTGCTTTGCCCTTTGCCCCAAGAAAATGTTAGCAAGAGAAAGATACTAACTCCAGGTAAAGTCTCCCACCTGACCGGGGCCAGCGGCTCTCTCCCTGTCCAGGCCGCTCTCCGCCTCTGCAGTCCAGCCCGCTGCTCTTTCCTTTCTGCTAATGAGTAACCAACCTGCGAGGCCTTCGCCTCTACCATCCTCAGCTCCGTTTAGACTGTAACGACCTCTCCTTACTTCCTGGTTTCTTTCCGTCAGTGATCTAACCAGGATTCTTGTCCTTACCCCTCCTTCTCCCACACCCAGCACAGACCAGCCCCCTTACCAGGAACAAACCCTTAAAGCAGCAGCCGAAACCCGCAATTCTTTCATCTCACCCTGGAGAAACAGGCTAGTCCAGGTAACTTTTTGTCTTGTTCTGTTTCCAACACAAAAATTCAGAGCAGAGATTGCTTTTCTTCTCCCACAATTAAGCAGGACTGTTTTGTCACTGCTAGGGAAAATAAAAACAGGCAAATTGTACTGTTGAAGTATTTGCTGCCAGACACAGGGCAATTACTGAAAGAACCAGTGAGTTCCTACCTTTTTTTTTTTCCTCTCAGTCACCAGGAATACACTCTAATAAACTCAATGTATATTCACAGAGCTGGAAAAGTAAGAGAACAGCTGGCTAAAACACTGTGTACCTTAAACACTGGTTTTTCTCAGGGAGACATTTAATTTCCCATTTTTCCACTACTATTTCTGAAACAAACCACACATACACTAGGGAACCAGTAGAGAAAAGAAAAAAAAAAAAAAAAAGAGTGGCAGGGCTCTTTGGAGCTGCCATGGGGATTCCTTCTGTTAAATTTACACCTCCAGGGCTAAACTAGTTCTTACTAACTTGGTGGCGGTGATGGCCACACTCTCGGACTAATGAGGCTGAGCTCAGTACAGCCACTAGGAGGCAGTCAGGGGCTTTGCTCTACTCACCCGGTTAAGGGAAGCTGTCTCACAGCTGTGCTCCCTGGATCTCACGGGACCTGGGCAATAAGTCAGGACAGATCAATAGACTGCTATTTGTACTGGTAGAAATCATTGCAAAACTTTGCAGGCTATGTCCTTTGTTTTCATATTAGATACTTCTTTTTTAAAATTCTCTCTTAGAGCTTGGGATTATAGCACAGTGGTATAGCACGTGGTAGCAGTCCTGAGGCCCTGAGTATAAATGCCAGCACCCCCAAAAAAGTTTTTTCTCTCTTAAAAACAATCTTTTCAAGTGTTGTCACAGCCTTCAACCCTGCTCCCTTTAGATGATCTTAAAACTCTGTTCTTTGTCTTTTAGTAATTAGAATGATCAAACTCAAGAAAAAGGAAAAAAAGAGAGAAAGAAAACCAGAGAACCATGGCCTTGGCCCCAGCTGCTATGACCCTGTTCTAAAACCAGGCACTCATGGGTGATTTGGTTAGAACAAGGTCCTGTGTCCTCTCCCCAGTGTCTCCAGCTGTCCCAGGTCAAAGGAGAAGTAACAGTTTGCAGGAATGGAAAAACCCAAAGCTGAACCAGACCTCTGTCATTATTGTTTTCAATCTGTAATGACCTAAGTAGACTATGTATAGAAGTCTATATTTTAGATAAAAGAGAAAATTATAATTATAAAATACTGATAAACCATAAAGAGTATTTTGTCCCAAACTCTAATGAATTTTAAAAGAGTGGGATTCTAACAGTGCTGCTAAAGAGAGGTGCAGATGTTGAAGTCTTTTCCTGAGACATCTACATGATCTAGAAATGAAAGAAGCTTTGGAAGCAGCCAGAGACGTAGTCAGACCCAATCTGTAAATGGGTTTGAGACTTCAAAACTTTGAAGGTTCTCCACTCAGTATGCTTTCACTGTGGCTATGATGAGGCATTCTGGAAAAAGACAAATCATCCGACCTGCACAGCACAGTCACTGAGCAAGTGAATGAAACTGAAAAAGCGTCCAAGCATCCAAAGATGTCAGGCACGCGATGGCTGAGCAATAGAGCCACGGGGTGGGAAAGGGTTTCCTGCGTTGACAGTGTGAGAATTCTCCAGTCACCCAAGCTGGAAGCCAGCAGCGATCCTTTACTCACTTCGTGATTTCTTTCAGCTAATCAGTCACAGCAGTCTGCTAGGTCTTCCTCTTCATTTGTTCTATGAACTTTAACAAAAAAATTTCATCTGAGTGACCCTGGGGAATTACACAGAAAATAGAATATCTTCCCTAGGTGATTCCACAAGCCGCCTACCTGATCTCCCTTCCTCCACCTTATTCCTATCTCCAACCCATCTTTCATACCAAGATGAGTGGTGTTCGTAAGACTTCAGGAAGCAGTTTTTATAGTAGTACTGAGGACTAGGTACTATATATATAAACACTACTAAGAGTCACTCTCAGTTTTGGAGAGCTTTCTGTATGCCAGGGACTGTGCTAAAATGTTACAAATGATACATCAATTAATTCCCATAAAACAAAAACAATACCTATGAAGATGGTAGCATATTTATTTTATTTCAGAGAAGAAACTGAGGCTGAGAGATTAGGTAACTTGCCCAAGGTTGCACAGCCGTCAAGTGGTTGAACCACAACTAACACCTTGAACTCAGTTTGATCTTCCTGCCTGAAGCTGTGAAACCTCAGTTTAACCACTCTCAAATAATCTGTCATTCTTCTAGGTAAAATGTTTCGGTAACCTCTCAAAGGTTTGGAATAAAGCCTAACCTCTTAGCATAACATGCAAGGCCCTGTCACCTCCATCCACTCCACATCCCTCACTCTTGTACATGACCTGTGACACAGGTCTGCAGACCACCAGCAGCCCCCGAGTATGGTACCTTGTTCCTCTTCTTTGCTTGTGTCCTCATATACCTGCTGCCTGATGGCTTCCTTGGCATTTTTCTATGTTGGATTCAAGAATCACCTTCTCTAAAGCAGCGTAGTAGCGCTCTGTGCACTCCTGAAACCTGCCCCATGCTTCTCCTTGGTTGCTTATTGAGCCCTCCTTGGTTCCTTCATTTGTTATCTTTCCAGGAGAATAAAATTATTTTCTGTGGCTCTCCAGGGCTTTGTATGATGTCCAACATGCAAATAGTAGGTGCTCAGTAAGTGATTGTTGAATTAGTTAGGAGACAAGACAGAGACGGGGGAGAGGAAGAGAGAAAGAGAAGGGAGGAGGAAGTGAAAAAGGTAGGAGAAAAGGAGTAAGGGAAGGAAAAAATATTTGGGGCAAGACAAACACAGAAAATATTTACCACAAAGCACGAGAGTTCCATAACATGAAAAATACCTGCAGCACAGAGGAGACAGCAGCTTTCTATTGCTTTTTAGTCCCTTCCTTTCCTCCCTCAGGTTCCCTGAATGTTGGCTTCCTTTGCCAGCCACCTAAACCATTTTTCTGGCTGGCACTTTGCCTCTCATTCTTAGAGCAAACTGCCACCACATTAATCTTCTTAAGTCACTCTCCTACACAATAACCTTCAACAGATCCTCATTGCATGGAAGATATGGCTTGGAATTCAAAGCTAAGAATTTGTGCTTTTTTGGTCTTTATCAGATGTCCCCTTTCAATACCCCCCTCCATTATGAGGTTAGCTCTCCTGCTCAGCCAAATTGGCTTAGTGGGTCTCTCAGTGAGACATATCTGTTCCCACATCTGACCCTGTCTCTGTGAACATTCTTTGGCTTAGTGTTTCTTCCCCTCCGAGCCGAGGCCTGCCTGCCTTTCAAGGTCTGAATAAAAATCCCACACTCCTCATAGGCCTTCCTCCATGTATTCCTGCCAAAAATAATCTCTCTCTCTGGAATTTTTTCTAGCTCAGGATCACCCACCCTCAATACCCCCAACATCAAATTTAGCCATTCTCCTACACCTGCTCTGTGAAACACTGCTATGCAAAACCTCACTGCTATGCGGTTTTATCTCAAGACAAGTTAATGATCTCCACCTCCTGCTTGACCTCTAGAGCTGTTCTTTTATGTCCCACTCAGTCACTGCAATTTCCTTTGACTTCTCATGACACTATTGTCACCCATCATTCTTCTCAGGGTCTCTGTGATACCCCTTGTCTAATGATCTTGTCACAGGAATCCACTGTAATTCCAAATCTATGTGATGCTAACTAATTCAATGTTCTTTTCTTACATCCAAAAAAATTATATTGACAACTGCAAATATTTGCACTTTCTTTCCTCCAGGGACAAAACTTCTGTTTGTTTGTCCAATGTCCATGTTTTTCTTCCCTACCATAGATTGTTACTTTTATAGAAGCAAAAAGCTAAAGACTGCATTTTGCTACCCTCTTTAAAGCTGGGAGTGGCCAATGAAAAACAAGTAGAAGCTTTTGAGTTGGGTTTCAAGAAAGTCTCTTAAAAGACACAGATTCACCTAGGTGAGCTGCTTTTTTTCCTCTTCCTTATTTTTTCTTTCCTTATGCCTCAAACTCAGTGGAGATGATTGGACATCAAGCAGATATCTTGGACTATAAGGTGACCTCAAAATTGGAAAGAGCTAGCTGGTGATGTGCAAAGGCCTCAGTTCAATCTCCAACACTGCAAAAAGAAAGGGGAGGGGGCAGGGAGAGGAGAGGAGAGGAGAGGAGAGGAGAGGAAATATGGAAAAAGCAAAAAAGATAAAGGGAACCTGTATCACTGAGGCCCAAGAACACCTACCTTCAAACTTCTTTGTAATGTGTAATGTATACTTATTTTGATTCTTTGTTGTATCTTGACTGATATATTTTCAGTGACAGAAAGTTGCTTAAGTCCCCTGCCTATGTTCTAGTTTATCCCCTTGTAATTCTGATTCCATCAGCTATTTTCTTGTCTTTCTTTGTAAGTCCCTTCCTCAAATGCCTATAATCAAGTCTAAGTCTGTCGAAAAAGAAAAAAAAATGAAATAAAAGAAGATAAAAAGAAAAGAAAGCAAATAAGAGGAGAAAAAAGAAAAATTACTAAATCCTTTATTCCACTGTAGCTACTATATTGTCCTTCTCATTCCTTTAGCCACACTTTTCAGAGAAATATTGAATGTTTCCTTTCCCTATTTTCTTTGATTTCTGCTCACAGACTGCACTCTGGCTTTGTCTCTTGACATAGTACAGAAGTAGTCCACCTGATGTCCATACCTAGCCATTGTGAAATCAAATCACTCCTTTATAGCCTTTTTCTATTTAGCTGCTCTGCACCCTCTGACAAAGACGGATGTTCTAAGTCTTTCACAATACTGTCTCCTGTATTTTCTCCTTTACCTGATACCCCTTCTCAGTATCTTGCAGGTTGCTCTTTCAGCTCCTGGGAATCCTTCCCAGAACTCTAACACACTACTGAGTAGTCATGCCATCTGTATCCACCACTTTTGTTGCTGATAACTCCCAAAACTACGGCTCCATCTGATCGATCTGCTAAGACCTCAACCCATGTATTCATGGCCTACTAAACATAATCTTCCAAACCTCCATTTCAAATTCAACGGGTCCAAAATAATGTTAATTATGATTCCCCAAAACCTTTCATTTTTATTAATCTCTGCCTTGGTCAAATTCATGTCAAACTGAATCATTAACAGTAAGAAGTGTTATGGTTTGTGCCTAAGTGGATCAGCGGTGGCTGGATCTAGAGTGTGTGATGCTGGGATTAAGAGCATGTGATTACTAAATCAATTCACTGATTGGTTTGTCGCTGTCCTAATTCTGGCAGCCTGGATAAAATATAAAGAGCAGAAAGAAGCTGCTTAGCTTTCTCCTTTGCTTGCCTTGCTGCCTTCTGTCTGTCTGCCATACCACCCTGCCTTGGATCCAGATTGTGGACTGAACCTCTACAAACTGTGAGCTAAATAAACCTTTCTTCCCCTAACCTTTCATGTTGGGTATTTTGTCTCAGCAACAAGAGAAAAGTAACTAAGACAGGAAACATCCTAAACTCTTCATTCTCCTTACCCTCCATTGAAGATCAATGACTAAATCCTATGATTTTGATTTTTTTTTTTTTTTTGGTGGTGCCAGGGATCGAACTCGGGGCCTTGTGCTTACAAGGCAAGCACTCTAATCACTGAGCTAAATCCCCAGCCCCAATCCTATGATTTTGACCTGCTTACTCTTATCTGGACATCCATAGACAAAACAATGAAACTTCACAGACAAAAAAAAAAAAAAAAAAAAAAAAAAAAGAAAGAAAGAAACCTTGCTCTAAGTCTCACATTTTACACAAATTTAAATATAGGGGAAAATCTTCAGGACCTAGGGCTAATCAAAGAATTCTTAGATGAGACACAAAAAACACTATCCATAAAGAGATAACTAATAAATTAGACTTTAGCAAAATTTAAAAATTGGCCTACAGAAGACCCTGCTAAGAGGATGAAAAGGCAGGAGGTGAAAATAAACCACATCTCCTAAAAAGAATATCCAGAATATGCAAAGAAGATGCAAAACTCAACAGCAGAAACACAAACAATACAATATGAAAGTGAGCAAAAGACAAGAACAGATATTTCCCTAAAGAAGATATGCAGATGGAAAATAAGCACTTGAGAAGATCTTTGACATCATTATCCTTCAGAAAGTCAAATTAAAACCATAATAGGACAGCACTATGCCCCTATCTGAATAGATACACTAAAATAACACCACAAAATGAGGGCAGGTAATGAAGTGCAGAAATTGGATCCACTTATGTTACACAACCAGAGTATGTGCTGTGCTCTCACTTGTACACTGCAGATGGGAAGGCAAAATGGGTACAACCACTCTAGATAACAGTGATATATATATCATATATAGTATAGTAAATACTATACAATAGCACACTAGTCGTTGCACTATTGGGTACTTATTTCTGGAAGGTGAAAGTTTACATTCACAAAGAAACATGAATACAAATGTTTATAGTAACATTATTCATAATAACTCTAAACAGGAAACAACTAATAGTTCTTAAACAGGTGATGATGAGATGAAGCATGATACACACATACTGTAGAATACTATTCAATAATAAAATAGATCTTTGACACATACAGCAACCTGGATAAATCTACGGGAAATTATACTGAATAAAAAATGCTGATCCCAAAAGCTTACATATTGTACGATCCCATTTGTACAACAATCTTAAAATAACAAAACAATATATATGGAGAAATCATTAGTGATTGCCAGAGTTTAAAGAGGGTGTGGAAGGTCAAGGTAAATGGATGTGGTTGTAAAAGCATAACCTGAGAGACAATTGCGGTGATAGTAATATTCTATATCTTGGCTCTATCTATGTTATTATATGGGTTATTATGAGGTACTATAATTTCTCAATATGTCATCATTGAGGGAAGCTAAGTAGAATTTATATGGGATGTCTCTGGATTATTTATATCAACTCCTTATAAATCTAAAATTACCTCAAAATTTTTAAGTTAAATTTTAAAAACCCAAGCCAAAACATCTCCAGTGGCTACGCATTCCCTTGATGACACGGGCCATATTTAACATGGCATAGAAGACCTTCAGTCATCTCTAGTCAGACTAACTCTAGTCTCTTCCATTGTATACCAGTCATAATTCTTGGAAAAACTAAGAAACCAACTCTGGCTAACTGATGCTGAAAAAGAGTATACTGAAAAATTCTAGTGGTTCTCAGAATCAACAGAAAAACTAAAGGATGAGGCTTGGAAAGCCAACAGGCGTAAAGAGAAGCTTGGTGGCCAACCCACCCTCGAAGTTCTCCTAGAAGGACAAGTCAGTGAGACCACACAGGGTCAAGGCCTCCCCACTGACTCCACCACCACTGGATTCTGGATGGTATTGTGTCCAGCACAGGGTCTTGCCTGGACTCAGGCAAAGATTTCAGAGAGAGTTTTCATAACGGAAGACTGGACTTTTCCTTCCTGACTCACACAGTGCTAGACTTCTACACGTAGGAAAGTTTTATATGCTAGGTAGCTGTAAAACAATTCACTGTATCTAATCTTCCTCCACTCTATTTTTCTGGACCCACATTAGTCTCAAAGTTCCTGTGTATGTCAGTTTTTGTACCTGTTCACCTTTGCTCAAGACTTCTCTTTTGCCCAGACTTCTATTTTCCTACCCTTACCCTCTTTGAATTTGTCACCTAGGTATGGGTACTTGTTTATCTTTTAAAGATCAGGAAAAAAAAGTCTCCATCTTTATAAATTCTTTCCTAATTCATTAGATAGAATGAGTACTTGCTCATTTGTGCCCCCCACCATACCCTACACCCATTTCTACCATTTACCTCACATCTGTCTCACGCAGTTCATTCTAACCTCTTTGTGCAACTACTAGTCGTCTTTTGTTTCTGATATTAGCACAATGCCTAACAGTTAATGGACACTCGATAAACACACTGTGTGGAGTGAAGGTAAGGAAACCTCCTATGCGTTGGACCACAGTCTAGATTCTCACTGGGACACAAAGAAATGTGAAACACAGATCCCATGCAGGACGACGGTCTGTGAGTCCACCCAAGTGCTTGAGAACACTCTGCTTCATTCAAGTCTCTTTCAGGTCTTAGAAGTTGTGAATAGATAGCCAATAAATATAAAACAGGAAAGCAGACTGATTTATTTTCAAGTACAGAGCAGTATGTTTGGGGAAAACACTCATGTTCCACAACAATCTATTCTTCAGATGGCAAACAAAAATAATCTTACAAAATGTAAACCAGATTAGTGTTTTTTAAAACACAAAAAATTATTTTTAAATTTCTTACCTCTAGAAACAAGGTCCTACCTGGGGTATCTCCAGCTTGCTGCTTCTTCTCTACCTGGTAACCATTCCTTTGTTCCTCAATGGTCTGGCCACTGTGGTCACCTTTCTGCTTTCCAAGGCAATGGCCAGGGCCTTTTTCCAATCAGAAATTTTTACTCACTATTCTCTCAGTCAACATTGTTGTTTGGATCCTTTATAGAGATCCTTCTACTCTCAGTTTAAATAATCTGTGATTAACATGGTTATCCCTAACTACTCCACCTAAAGTGTGTTGTGGCCTTAATTGTGTCCTGCTAAAAAGGTATATAGAAATCCTAATCTTTGGCCCTTCAGAATATGACCCTTTTTTGAATGTAGACTCTTGATGGGGTCAACGATGTTAAAATGAACTCATTAGGGAGAGCACTAATGCAACATGACAGGTATCCTCATGAAAAGGGGGAAAGTGCAACCCAGACAAGCACAGAACAACCACCATGTGAAGACATATAAGGGAAAATGTGGCTATGCGACTGGCATGGCACATCTACAAGCCAGGTCATGCCAGCCTGCACTGAAAGCAGAAGAGGTTAGAGCATCGCCCTGCTGACATCTGGATTCCAGACATCTGGCCTCCAGAATTAAAAGACAATAAGTGTCTACAAAACAAACAAACAAACAAACAAAACAAAACAAAAAGTGTCTACTTTTTAGGCCACGCAGTTTTGGGCTTTGTTACAGCAGCCCAAGGGAGCGAATATAACATGTTGGCATGTTTGTGTTTTTTGCAGCACTCATTATAATCTGTATTTTCTGTTGTCCACTTCCTTGTCTGCCTATTTAATACAGTTTGTCATTCTGGTAAATGCTGCCCGTGAAATAGCAATCTCACCTGCCTCTTCAGTGCTATGACCTCAGAGCTTTGCTTTCATTGATGATCAATCAATAATTTTTACACATACAGTCAAGATACCAAAAAATATTTTATTGATAATATGATATCAATACAAACAAAGTAGGTATAAAGATATTGCTATTTCAGAGGAAAACTCCTGTTCCTAGAAAGGGATAGAGGGCTACATGTATTAATTGTAGTGTGATTTTTTTTGTTGTTGTAATTGAACAAAATAGACTATCCCTTTTTGAACATTATTTTATATCAATACATAATTTTACATAGAAACAAAGAAAAGATTCTTATACTAAACTTCCCAGATTTAGAATTTTCCAGTGTCTATGCCAAGCAACTGGCAGAGCTTCAAGAATTTCCTGCCCAATAAGTACTTTTTTTTTCTGACCTTTTGAAGTAGTATACTTGGCATTCTTAATTTTGATATTGGGGGGATATTGGATTATCTCTAAGTAACCATATTCAGGTTTCTACTGCTCACATTAATGGCTATTGTTTAATTGTTTTACAGTTTTAAGCATGTCTCTTCCTTTCTTTATTTTAAAAAAATCTTATTAGTTTTATAAGTTGCTACTATTTAAACTCAAGGTCGAGCAATATTTTTGTTAGATTCAGTAAACAACTCTGATAAACCTTCAAAAATAATAAAAAGCACTTTAGAATGGTTAGATATTTATTAAACACTTGGCATTTCAATAAGTAGGTATATAATAATGTTCTGTGAAGTTTATGTTGAAAAATATATTAAATTATATAACATGTATTGCCAAGTATGACACAGTGACTTAAGATTTTTAACCACAGCCATAGGTCTTGAAAGTTGGAGTTGCTCATTTTGGAAAAGTAACCAAGTCTCAAGGTTTAGTGCTCCTTGGAGAATAATCAGAGTAAACATGTTCAATATATAATAATAGCCCATTAAAAGATGGCTTACTTTCCCTTGGTTAAACCACGAGTTATACCTTGTCCCCTGTATACATAACGATACAAACCCATTTAGCTCAGTACAAGTACAAAAACCCTATAATCTGTGTGCTATGCTCATCTTCACAAAAAAGTACTCCTTACAAAATGGTTGACTGTACAGATTTTTACATCTCTGTGGTCAACAGAAATTTCAGACTCTTACACCTTAAAAAAGCACATATAAATTGAGCTACAAATTCCTTCCATAAACCTAACCCCAAAAGCACAGAATGAGAAAAACCTCCCACTTCTCATCCTTCTCTGCTTTGGCCTCCATCTTTAGCCTCTAGAGTGCATCCACTGAAACTTTATTACTCGGTTAGTGTCAGATCCAATTAGGATTTTGTCCAGTGACAAAAGCAGTCATCTGCTAGTTTATCAGAAGGAACCGTGTGTAGCACTCATGCTTTAGAACATTAAATCAGATAATGCACCAGCTGAAGAAAACACTCTAGCGACGGTTATAAAACAATTATTTATTTCAGCAGTCCTTAGGCCTATCTCCTTTGCCTCACTGAGTCAACAAATATTTATTGATCTCTTCTATGTGAAAAGCACAGGGATAGTATTGGGAATATAAAATTAAACGAAATAAGCATAATGCCTTCTATTCGAGGATATCATCACAAACTAAAAATGTGACCACATAAACACTGTCAATGAAAAGGATGACACAAATCTAAACACATACATTTGTTTGGAAGTAATCTATCCCTTTTGGGTTTCCACAGTAGTTTCCTTTTTTATAACTTATTCAATGCATAATCATCAAATATCACTTACTTGGTATCAAGCATGGTGCTTGTTGTTGTGTATATAGACATCAAAAGAGAAAATCCATATTCTGCCATATTCTATACAGAATTTATAGACCAGTGGATGAGAAGCATTAGACAAATTGTTGCAGAAACATTTAACAACCATCTTTCTGAGAGCTATAAAGCAGAAGACCAACTACTATAAGAAGGCTATTTTACTGTACTCTACTGTACATCAGAACCTCTGATCAGTACTTGTTTCCCCTTTGTATCACATGCTGAGCTTGGAAAAGAATGTTAAAAATTGACACTTAAGTGAATAATTGTTGATTGAACCCTGAAGTTGATAATGGGCTCAAAAATGTTACTTTTTAAAATAAGAATATTACACCAGCAAACAGGAGAACCTAGAAGATATTCATAAATTTCTGGACACATAATCAGCCAAAATTGAAAAATGAAGATAAAGAAAACCTGAACAGATCAATAATGAGAAATGAAATTCAGTCAGTAATAAAAAGTATCCCAACAAAGAAAACTCCAGGCCTAGATGATTCAGTGATAAATTTTAGAGAACATCAATTTTTCACAAAATATTACCTCAAAAATTGAACAAAAAGGAACTCTTCCAAACAAAAATCTGGTATAGAAGCAATATATGACAATGAAATAAAGACCATATATGACAAACCCTGAGCCAACATCATACTGAATGGAGAAAAGCCAAAATAATTTCCTCTAAGACCAAAAATAAAAGAAGGATGTCCATTTTTGTTATTTAACTTGGTATTGCAAGTCTTAGCCAGAGAAACAGGCAAGAGAAAGAATCCAAAGAGAGAAGGGGGCAGTGAAATTATCCCTGTATTTTTACATATAACTTGCTTTTATACATTGAAAAAACTGAAGACTTCACCAAAAACCTATTAGTAACAACAAAGGAATTCAGTCACTTTGCAAGAAACAAAGTCAACACACAAAATTAGTAGCATTTTATATGCTGATAACAAACTTGCCAAAAAAGAAATTGAGAAAGCAATCCCTTCACAATAGCTATATAAGTAAATAAAGAAAAGAATAAATAAAACATCTAGGAATAAATTTGACCAAAGCAGTGAAAAACTTCTATAATGGAAATTACAAAATACAATTGGGAAGGGGAACAAGGGAGAGGGGAGGGGGAAAGGAATGAAGGGACAAGAAAAAAAAGAGAATAGAAGGGGAAAAAATGAGAACAAAGCTTTGTAAATAAGGTGGGGAAGGGGAGGTTGAAGGGAGCAGAGGGAAATGGGAAAAAAGGCAGCAGCAAGATATATCATGTACAGGTACAAATTCTCTATGATGAATGTTATCATTATGTTTATCTAAAATGTACTATTAAATTAAAATTTAAAAAAAGAAAGAGGGGAGAAGGAGGGGAGGGAAAGGGGATGAGAAAAAGAATTGAAATGTATTATGACTGAAATGAATAAACATTTCTCAGACGAAGAAATAAAAATGGCAAATAAACATATGAAGAAATGTTCAACATCACCAGTCATTCGAGAGATGCAAATCAAAACAACGTTAAGATTCCACCTCACTCCAGAAAGAACCGTGTATATGGAAAAATCAACCAATAACAAATGCTGGCAGGGCTGTGGGGAAAAAGGAACACTCCTCCACTGTTGGTGGGAATGTAGACTGGTCCAGCCACTGTGGAAATCAATATGGAGATTCCTCAAAAAACTACAACTGAAGGTTCCATTTGATCCAGCTATTCTCCTACTGGGGATCTTCCCAGAAGAATTAAAATCCTCATACCACAAGGACGTATGCACCACCATGTTCATAGAAACACAATTTGTAATGGCTAAGTCTTGGAAACAACCTAAATGCCCAACAATCAACGAATGGCTGAAGAAGATGTGGTTTTTCTACACAATGGAGTACTACACTGCCATAAAAAAGGATAAACTAGAGTCATTCATATATAAATGGATGTTCCTTGAGAACATACTTTTAAGTGAAATAAATCAGACACTCATGAGCACACATCGAGTTGTTTCTCTGATATAAGAAACCATAACTGTAAATAAGGACAAAGAGGTGTAATACATATTATATAAAAGGAGGATGGTGTGCAGAGGAGAGGAGTACTAGAAAGAAAGAAGGGGAAAAGCAGAAAGGCAACAGGGGAAAGAGAGGGGAAAGGGAAAATATGGAAAATGATGAATGAACCTGCTGTAAATAGGGAGGGAGGGAGTAGAGGGGAGGGGCAGGGGAGGGGGGGAGAACCAAGATGCATCATGTATAGGTACAGAATAAATGTAATGAATGTGACCATTGTATGTAGAATGTACCAATACATGTTCTTGGTTTAAAATAAAAATTAAAAAAAAAAAGAAATGTATTATGTACATGTACCAACTCCCCACAAGGAATGTAATCATGCAAACATGTCCTAATAAAAAATAAAGCTGAAAAAATAAAAGAAAAAAATACAGATGTAAAATATTAAAGAGGACAAAAAATGGAAAGTAGTCTAAGATTCATGGATTGGAAGAAATAATATTGTTAAATTATTCATATTTGTGTGTGTGTGTGTGTGTGTGTGTGTGTGTGTGTGTATGCATGAATGTAAATAATACTGAGGATTGATCTCAGGATGTTTGCACTGAGCTACAGCCCTATCTCTTTCTTTTCTTTTTCTCTTTCTTTCTTTCTTTCTTTCTTTCTTTTCGTTTTTGACAGGATCTTGCTAAGTTGCTTAAACTTTCAACCCTCCTGTCTCAGGCTCTCAGAATCTTGGAATTACAGGCACATGACACCATGCCACCAAACCCACTGTATCCAAAGTGATTTATGGAGTTAGTACAATCTCAGTCAAAATGCCAATGGTATTCTTTATAGAAATGGAAAAATAATCACAAAATTCATATGAAATCACAAGAGAGCCTGAACAACCAGAGCAATCTTAAGCAGAAAAAGTAAAACAGGAAGTATCACAATACCTTACCTCAAAACATCCAAAACTATAGTAACCAAAACAGCATGGCATTGGCATAAAAACTAACAGATAAAACAATGGAGTCAGCATGGTGTCACACATCTGTAATCCCAGCATTTAGGAGGCTGAGGCAGGAGGATCACCATGAGCTCCAGGCCAGCCTGGCCTGCAAAGTGAATTCAAGGTCAGCCTGAACTACATAGTGAGACCCTGTCTCAAAACATCAACAACAACAACAAACAAAACAAAAAGAAACAAAACAATAAATCAGACTAGAGGACTCAGAAATAAATCCATGCTTCTACAGCCAACTGATCTTGCATAAATACACCACAAATATACATTGAAAATAACAGGGGTTGGAGTTTTAACTCAGTGGTAGAGCATTTGCCTAGCAAGCACAAGGCCCTGAGTTCAATCCCTGGCATCCGTCCCCCGCCAAATAAAGAAAGAGAAGAAAACAATAGGCAATCTAAATAAATTGTTCTGGGAAAAATGTGTATTCATATGCATAAGAATAAAACTAGACACTTGTCTTTCACAATACACAAAAAAATCTATTCAAATGAATCAAAGATCTCAAACTGAAACTATAAAATTACTAGACCTGAAACTACTAGAAAAAAATCATAGGGGAAACCATTTCAAGGCATCGTTATAGGCAATGATGTTTTTGGACACGAACTCAAAAGCACAGAAAACAAAATCAAATTTAGGCAAATACGATTACATTAAGACTCTTCTGCACAGAAAAGGAAGCAATCGACAGAGTGAAGAGGTAACCTGCATAATGGGAGAAAATATTTGCAAACTATTCATTTTACAAGAGATTAATATCCAGAATATACAAGGAACTCAAAAACTTAAAGCAAAAAAAAAAATCAAATTTAAAAATAAATCAATGAACCAGATAGACATTTCTCAAAAGAATATATACAAATGGCCAATGAATACAGGAAAATAATGCTCAACATCACTAATCACCAAGGAAATGTAAATGAAAATCATAGTAAGATGCCAGCTCATCCCAGTTAGAAAATCTAAGTCAAAAAGCCAAAAAATAAAGGCTGGAGGGGATGAAAAGATGATCAGCTTTCCCACTGCTGGATACAATACCTAACACTCACAATTTGAAGAAGGAGAGGTTTAATTTGGCTCACATTTGAAGGGGATTCAGTCCATGGTCAGCAGGCTCCAAGGCAGGACCATCAGGATAAAAGGGAGGAGTGGAGCAAAGCTGCTTAGCTTTTGGTAGGTGGGAAGCAGAGTCGTGGAGCAGTGCCAGAAAGGAAGGAATTGGGGACCATGCCTCCACGACCCACCCAGATACACCCAGAAATGTGTTCTACTAATACCCCATGTGTTTAAGCTAGGTAATTGACATAATTAAGGGATGCAGGATCTGAAGAGAAGAGAATTCTTACATGCTGTTGTTAAGAATGTAAATTAGTACAGCTATTATAGAAAACAGTATGAAGATTCCTCAAAAAACTAAAATCACTGCTAATGTACGATCCAGTTAACCATCTACTAGGCATAGATCCTAAGGAAATAAAATCAGCATGTTGAAGAAATATTTGCACTCCCATGTGTATTCCGGGATTATTCACGATGCCCAAGAATCAAACAAAACATCCACCAATGGACGAATGGATAAACAAAATATGGTAATATATAAACACAGTGGAATATTATTCAGACACAAAAAAGAATAAAATCCTGTCATTTGTGGCAACATGGATAGAACTAAAGAACATTATTTCAAGTGATATATACACTACGCACAGAAATACAAATACCACATGTTCTTTTCATGTGTAGAAGTTAAAGAAGGTGATTTTCTAGAAGCAGAGTAAAACAAGTCGTTAGATGTTAAAATAAAAAGAATGGATCAGATAAAGCAAGGTAGGAAAACAAGTATCAAAATACGGCTGCAGAGAAGGAACAGATTCTAAAGTTGTACTGCACAGCAGGGCGAAACGGATCATAGCAATTTATCATACATTTTGAAGAGAACTGGAGGAGAGGAGTTTGGGGGTTCTCAGCACACAGAGGTGATGAATGTTTAGGGATGTGGAGGTGCTCACCACCTGAGTTTGATTGTTATATACTGTGTATGTTTGTGAGGTTGCCACTCTGTGCCCCGAAAATGTAAGATGTGATTTTAAAAAATGATGAATGTTTAAATAAAAATATTTACTACAATAAAAGACACATTGCCAGTGATCACCTTCAAAACAATCTCCCTCACTATGAACACACTTATCACACATCATTTGCCAAAGCAAACCTTGTGGTTGTGCTTATCTTCAAAGAGGTAAAAAGGTATAAATCTGTCACATGCTTGAAAGAGAAGAACTAAAAATACTTTGAACAACCATATGCGTATCTAGTAATTTTGATTAGTTTTTTTCATTTTTGAAAATATATTTTCATTGCCCAGTATGGTGGCACATGCCTGTAATTCTACCACTCGGGAGGTAGGCAGGACAATCACCATGAGGTCAAGGCCAGCCTGCACTACACAGTGAGTTCAAATTCAGCCTGAACTACATAGCAAAACCCCATCTCAAAAAAAAATTTTTTTCATTAACATACAACAATTGCACATATAAGGTGTGATCAAAAATATGGTAAATGTCTAAATTTTTTTTGAAGTTTATTACAGTAAAACACATATTTGCCATAATCTGCTCAAAATACTTCTCCTCACTTCAAACATCTTTATCCCGCTGTTCTTGCATGTTCTGAAACATTTCTGGGAGTCCATACTGACTGACAACCTAGATAAGTTTAGATTTCTGGGTAAGTGGAGATGGGGGAATATAAAATTAGTTAATAATAAGATTAGTGTGTTTCATAAGTCTCAGCAAAAGACTTGGAATGATCCCTGAAAAAGAAAGTACTCCTCTGAAATGCATTATAAGAAAGCACAGTATGTTTGCCATGAGGAAGTATACTATGTAAATTGTAGAAAGATCTGTGTATGTGACTGATAAAAATATTGGAAGAGATGAGTGGCACAGAAGCAATGTATTGATGTGTCTCTGCTAAATTCTGATTTTAACTACCAGATGTTATTAAAGAATTTTGGTAGAATGAGAAAGGGTGTTGCTCCAGGATACATTAGGACAAGATTACCATCCACGTGGTAATCCACTTTCCTTTCTCTGGTTCTCTCTTCACTCAGCAATTTTCTGTTCTCCACTTTGGACTCCAGAGACTATCTCACTGGCTCTGTCAACCATTCCTGTTACTGGAAATTAATAATGTGACACTGTGTTTAATAAACCACCCTTCTGTGAATTTGATCAACTATAATACATATTATACATGTTGTGATTTTATATAATTCATGTTTTCTAATTTCTGAGTAATCTGATTTTTACAGAGTGTCTTAGTCACTTTTCTCATCGCATAGACCATATACCCAGCAACCCTAACTTAAAACAGAAGGGGTTTATTTTGGCTCATGTTTTCAGTCCATGTTCCAAGGCACAAAAACACGGTGGAAAGGCCTAGGTGGAGGGAAGCTGCTAACATCATGGCAGCCCAGAAGCAGAGAGAAGGAAGTGTTGGGAAGGGAGATATACCCTTCCAGGTCACACCCCCAGTGTCCCACCTCCAACCAGGCCCTATCTTCTAACAGCAAGGCAACTACGAACACATCAGCGGATTCATCTAGCATCCCCATGATCCAATCACCTTTCAACCAGATAAGGCTTTTGAGGGACACTCCAAATCTAAACCACAACTTTTGGCCTCTGGCCTCCAAAAGGCTCGTGTCTATCTTTTTATGTAAAATATATTTACTCCATCTCTAAGAGTAACCAAAGTTTTAACAGTTCTATCATTAAAGAATAGTCCAAGTTCAAAGTCTCCTTTGAGATTCAAGGCAGCAAACTCTTAGCTGTGGGCCCCTGTAAAAATCAAAAAGAAAGTGTAAACACTGCTGACATACAATGGCACAGAGTAAACATTCCCGATCCAAATAGAAGGGACAAGAGAACAAAAAGGAAATCTGATCATAGCAAGACCAAACTCCAGCAAGGCAAACGTATCCTATAGCTCTGTGTCCAGCACCCAGGGCAAGATGTGAGTTCCAAAGGGCTTGGACAGTCCCATGCCTATGTGACTGCTGGTAATAAATATCATGACCTCTCTCTTGGGATGGCTCTGCTCACTGCCTATGCCTTCCCACAGATATTCTACATTTCTCATATTTCCAACTTCATGGGGCTTCCCCTGGACCTTTAGTTTCCCTCTCAGAGATTCATGCACTTCCCTCTCAGGACACACTACCAGGTCTTCCTCTGAAATCTGAGTGGAAGCCTCCATGACCACATAACTCTTGCATTTTACATGCCTGTCAAACTAGCACCAACTGTGTGACGCCAGTGTCTGCCACCAATGGGAGCCATAGCTAGACGTCATTGCCCTATGAGTTTCCAGATGGCTGAATGCTGGAAATAATCCTGGGAAATTAATTTCCTAGGTACCCTTTTTTGAGCAGGGGACCCTGGGCTCTCTTTTCAAAGCAAAGGTTCAAGGATTTATACCTTTGAGCCTGCAAAGGATAGATTCTTCTTGATTTCTGAGATGCAATCAAGGGATCTTTCCTATTGTCCTGGTGTATTTGGTTTCTTTTTAATGCTAATATTTTTACTAATTATGTTCTTTTGTTCCAACTGTGTAAGTGCTTCCTTTCTGGAAAAATGGAAAACATTTTAAATTGGCTTTTTGTTCCTGACTTCCATTCTAAATCTGGCTGGGGAAAAAAAAAAAAAAAATAGAAGTACCCATGCCACAGTCTTAATGTTGGGCTGCCTTGAAATTTCCTCCAGCAGGCAAATTAATGTTGGCCTCCTGCGAGGTGTCAGAACATGGGCTAAAAGTAGCCAAATTTTATTCCACAGTGTAACATACATGACCTCTAACCCAATTACTAATAGAGTCTTTGTTACCAACTGAAATCTCTTAAGCCTGTTTTTACTGTCCAAATTTCCATCAGCATTCTGTCTTCTGAGCTCCAACTAAAATCACCCATTAAACTCAGCTTATAGCATTTTAGGGTTTCTCTAGCCCACATCTCAAAACTTTTCCAAACTTCTATCACAAGCCAGTTTCAAAGGCTTCAGAACTACATGGACAGGTAATTGCAGCAGTGACTCCACTCCTAATACCAAAGTCATTTTCCTTATTGCTGGGATAAAATACTTGATACCCACAACTTAAAAGAGAGACTTATTTTGGTTCACACTTGTCCATGTTCAGCTGACTCCAAGGTAGAAACACCATGGTGGAAGGGCTTAGGCAGAGAAATGCTGTTCATGTCACAGCAGTTGGGAAGCAGAGAAGGAAAGCAGGGAGATACACCCTTCCATGCCCCCAGTGACTGACTCTAACCAGGCCCCACCTCCCAATAGCAAGGCAGCTCTGAACTCGTCAGTGGACTAATTCACTGATGAGAAAAGGACCTCTGTGATCCAATCACCTTTTAAATACATGAGGCTTTTGGGGGATAACCCAGATATAAATCATAATAAAAGTTTGGTTTTAGACTGTTAAAAAGATTTTCCTTTAAGTGTTTATCTCAATTTTAGTCTGGTATTTCGTATTTATCTTCAAAAGAAATGAATTAAAGGGCACAGTTACATAAAGTAGGTTTTTATCCTAAATAAATGGTAAATAGATAAATGATAAACTTAAAAAAACGAAGATTCTAAACATGCATAATTGAGGACCAGGCCCTACATCAGTGTTGATACTACGAAGGTACTGATGTCCCAAGGCACTTATTCTGAAATGGCTGGCAGCTGTATGTGGCACAACATTTGGTGGTACAGACAACATATTAGACCTGGTTGGTGTCTCAAGTAAAATAGCAGCTAAGATTAGAAAGAGTTATGTAGGTTGGAGTTAGAAGAAATTACTGAAATATAATTTTGAGCTTAAACTTGGTCAAGAATTCTGGGTGCTAGTTCAGTGGTAGAACGCTTGCCACACCTGTGTGAAGCTCTGGGTTAAAATACCGAAAATAAGACAGATTGAAAATACTGAAAAACAGATATGTCTGTACTGAGCATGTACAGACTATTTTTCTCTGTCATTATTCCCTAAATAATATAACAACTACTTAGATAGCATTTAAATTGTATTAAGTATTACAAGTAATCTAGACTACACAGGATCTCAAAAAGAAGAAGAAAGAAAAAGTAGAGGAAGAAGAAGAGGAGGGGAAAATAAAGAAAATACCAAACTTAGACATGTTACAGAAATAAGCTGCTAAATATTAAATTGTTGAAATAACTGCTATCTCTCTGCCAAACTATCTTTTAGCATTTAGTATATTTATCTTTCACCACTTGTAAAACATTACCTTTATGAAAATATGTAACATACTCATGTTATATATTTTATGAGAAAAATATTATTCCTCTGTTTTGTATGATTCAGAAACTTAAATTATGCCTTCAAATACTAAGGCACAATTTTACTTTACTCAAAATCCCATTTTCTTACAGGCAAATATACTAAGTTTATACATACAAATTCAATGGAACAAGAATTCATATAACAGAAATTTGATATAAGAGAAATTTGATATAAAATAAATTTGACTAGAAAAGTATCGATTTGCTTAAGCAATGGGTTTCAATAATTATTCTTAAGTAATGGCAAATGTCCCTGGTACACCAAACAAATTTCAATGCAGGAAAACCATAGCCAATGATATATAAATTTTAACTGGAAATAAAGACATGCATTGAATTTAACAGGAAGCAAAATGTCTCAGTACATAACAATAAAAATAAATTTAGCAGAAATCATTGTTGAAAACATTAAATTACAAAAGCATTGAACTTATTAAAAATGAAAGGGGTAGCAGCAAATCACTGATCACCATTTTTAAACTGCTCCAAGAAGACACTATAGTCCACAGCTTATTTTCCTTGTGCATAATATTATGGAGGAAACAATTTTTCAGTTCATACAGTAATATTTACACTGCACTTTCCCACTTAAATGTGTTCATAAATATTAATCAATTCCCACAACACACTACAAGATAGCTAAGAATTCTCCAGAGTTGACAGACTGAGAGCTTAAAACGATGCTTGGTTGTGATGCCAAGGACTGCTGAGGGAATTAACAAGAGACCTGTCACCAAAATCTAAAGTCCTGGCTTCTGACTGCTATGGGATGAAGGAAACTCTCAAAGAGTCTGTTTGTCCTGTCGTCCGTCCTCCACACTGACACAAAGGAGGCAAGAGCACTTGCTCCACATTACTCATTTCCCCGTGGTCGGCAGAGCTGCTGCAAATGTTTCTCCTAGCCTGGCTCTTGCTATCTCATAGAGTTAGGAATTTCACTTCTCCTTAGGAAAAATTAATAAAATTTTCAAATCCACCATTCAGAAATCTGGTTTGTGAAAACCAGATTTGACTAAGAGATATCTACTTACGGCTTCAGAAATACCACCATTGTATTCTACAAAGCTAAAACGTGGAATCCGGGCCTCACAGACATGAATTCTTTGTTTACATGCTTTTAATGCTAGGAAGCTTGGGATTTGGTTGCGGCATGCTAGTGTCAAACTGTCTTTGTTTACTGGGGACTAAGGGTCTCCTGATCTGCAAGACTTTCAAGACTTTCAGTGTTAAAACTGGGGGATCCCGGGCAAATCCAAACAGTTACTCACTATACTTTTCAGTGAGGAAATATGCCTGTAGGTCTTAATTTCATGTGATTGATAAAATGAACTTATTTCTCCAAGTAATCAGTTATACATGGGTCAAAATTAAATTTGAGCTAAAATATATGCAGTGTTTAAAAACTTTCTTAATGAACTATGGTTATGTTTTCATAGATAGTGAAACTTCACATACAGCATTCAAGCTGTTTTAGGATTGGACCATAATAAGTCAGGTGACCCTCCAGATCTGTGTGTTCTGAATCCTTGAATTCAACCAATCACAGACTAAAAATTCTGAAAAAAGACATGTCTGTACTGAGCATGTACAGACTCTTTTTCCCTGTCATTATTCCCTAAATGATACAGTATAACAACTACTTAGATAGCATTTATCTTGTATTAAGTATTATAAGTAATCTAGAATATACAGGAAGATATACATAGGTTATATGAAAATATACCATTTTTTTAAATCAGGGACTTGAGTATTTGCAAAGTTTGGCAATGGTGGAGGTATACTGGAGCCAATCTTACACAGATCATAAAAGAGAACTGTAGATTTAAAAATCCATACTGAAAACTTGTTTTGAGATTGTTTCCTTGAGTAGAAGTCAGAATGGGGAGGTCTAAGTGGCCCAATCCCATTGCAAATCCTCTTCCCATCGGTGGCCTTTCTACCTCAGAACCATCTTGCAGGACATGGAAAACTTGCTAATATTCTTTAGGGCCACACCAGGACCCAAAAGAATCTGAGTGGCTGCTCTCTGTTTTATCTGCATAGCTCCTTCCCTGTCCAGTGAAACTGCATGAAGCCTTCCCTTGAGACCACAGCCTTGCTGGTTACACTCCAGAGGCCGGGCATCTGCATCCCCTGCTCTGGGACTTTCCCATTGCCCATTCCTGTGAATACTCAGACAGAAAGGAAGGAGAAGTGGTTACACTAATTTCAATCAACCAAAGAGAAGTCGCAGTTCCATTGTAGGTCCCTCTCATTTTCTTCTTCCCATCTGCTTATTGAACACTTCTCTCTTTCTGAGCAAGAAATCTGTTCTTAGATATCATCATTCACTCACTTGCCCACAGTGAAGCATGGAATAGACTCTATCCTAGACCCTCCAGATTTGGGCTTTTCTGTGACTACTATCTATGTGACTACGAGCAAGTATTTCTCCTTTTAAGGAGATGATAATAGTATCTATGCCATAAGAATCATTGTGAAGATTAAATGAATTAACAGATCTAAAATACCTTTTAAAATTTTAGCACAGAGCTAGACCTCAAAATGTTAGTTAATATTATCTTATTTTGATGCAAGCATTTAAATGCAAGCTTTAGAGCTATGAATAAAAATACTCAGAAGATCTTTTTTTCTGTCAGAACCTGTTTCTTTCAGTAGAAAGACTTTCTTTTTGAAACGTTCCTGGTAAAGACTTAAAGTTCATCTTGAAATTCTGTAGGGTTCCTTTGCATTCTCCTTTCCCTGGTGTCTTAATCATGTGCCTCATCACAGAGAGACACTACCAGTCACTCGCAACTTGTAGGAGGAAAGGTTTGTTTTGGCTAACAGTCCAGAAGTGTTAATCCATGTTGGGCAGGCTTAAATACAGAAAAGGCATGGCAGAAGGGTCTGGGCGAAGGAAAGCTGCTCACCCGCATGGTGGCCAAGAAGCAGAGAAAGAAGGGAGGAGATGGAAAGGGAAAAAGGCCATTAGCACAGTTAGAAACAGGGAAGCAGAGAAAGAAGGGAGGAGATGGGAAGGGAAAAAGGCCATTAGCACAGTTAGAAACAGGGAAGCTGAGGGAGCCACTCCCTTCCCTTCACTTGCCTAAAAACAGACCACCACCCTAGTGATTACCCTCGTTTATGCTTAGGAGGTCACAGCGCCTGAGGTGGCTGTTCACAGACACGGAATGGAACTGGAGGGAGAATGACGGGCACCTGAAGCCAGAGGTGTCTGGACCTTTTAAATACTAGAAGCCTGAGTTGTCCAAGGTTCTTCTTCCTCCTCCTTCTTCCCTTTGCCCTTCTGCCTGTTCCCACTGCTACTGTTCCATGCTCGTCAATAAACGTAGCTATTTACTACTTATATGAGGTGTGCACTTGACAGTTCTCTCCTTGTCAAGCACAAGAACCTGGATTACAGTATTTTTGGCCCATTCAACTGTAAGATCTGGTGACCTGAGCCAGGAGGACTTTACCAAACCTCAGGAGACCACACTGGACAACAAGCCAAGGGACTTTATTGCACAGCAGCCCAGAGACCTCACCAGACACTGGAGGCATCAGCTGCCTCAGAAACCAGACAACCCAGCCAGTGAGGTAGGTAATTTGCCACTCTGTCCGGAGACCCTCTCTCTTCCCCTTTCCGAGCAAAAAAATGGATTCCCAGGAGAAGAAGTCATAGCTTGGCAAAACAGAGAGCATGACAGCAATGAGGTACCCTGAAACAGAGGCAAATATTAGACTGCAGACACCACTGCCCTCAAAGTGTTGCTGGAGTTGTACGCTTGAGGACGTGAGCTGGAAAAACAGAAGAGTGCCAGGACAAGTGTTGTGCCTGCTTTGAGACCATGAAGGAAGACACTATCAGCAAATGGGCGGCAGACATAGTACGGATGGCAAGACTGTTGTAAAGGTGGAGCTAAAGGAATTGAGAAATTAGGGTACTGAAATCACTAAAAACCGGTGGGTAGGGTGGTGCACACCTGTAATCCCAGCATTCTGGAGGCTGAGGCAGGAGGATCACTGAGAGTTCAAGACCAGCCTGGGCTACATAGTTAGACCCTGTCTCAAAAGAACAAAACAAAGCAAAACAAAATAAAGAAATAAGTAGAATCAAAAAATTACAATGAGCCTAGAAAAGTCTTTAAGGAATGAGAGATGTGGGGAGTGTGGGTGACTAGGTAGCAGGTATATGTACCTCTAAGGGCATTCATTCAACATACACCGCAGTCACTTCCAAAAAGTATCAATGTGTAAAGCAGTGATCGGGGATTTTTATTTTCATCTATTTGCTCCTTTGGTTTTGTTTCTTCACAACAGAGCTATTGTACATAAATAATTTTAAAGGAAAAGCTCAAATCAAAAAGTAAAAAAAAAAAACTTTTAAGAAAGCAGAGGTGGGGGTTGGGGATTTAGCTCAGTGGTTAGAGCGCTTGCCTAGCAAGCACAAGGCCCTGAGTTCAATTCCCGGCACCAAAAAAAAAAAAAAAAGAGAGAGAGAGAAAGCAGAAGTGTCTGATTTCTCTTTATGAGGAATGGAATTTGAACGTCATCCACGAAGCAAGTATCCCCTTGTAATGTTCTGGATACCATTTCTGGCAAGTGGAAGGAACTCAATAATGTTTTCCATTTCTCCACTCACTGACAAACCCCATCCCCACACACGTGCAAGCACATGCGCATGTGTGGGTATGTGTGTATGCACATGTGACTGTGTACACACCACAGGGCATGAGATATAGGCAGAGAAGGACCCATAACTCCTAAGTGCAGAGATTCTGTAGCACTTACATAGTTTCTCTGCAGTACTTTCATATTTGAGGGAGAAATAGAAGAAAGGAAAAAAAGAGAAAAGGAAATGATGTTATTATATTGCTTCTCTGGGTAATTTCCAGAAAATACTAATAAAAATTACATATATATATTGACACCTACTATGAGCTCTTAGCAGCATTTATTCAACCATTCTCATTAAGAACTATTTGCATCCTCAAATGACATTTTTAAAATATAGCTTTAAAAACAAGAATGAATTGCAGGGGACTAAAAAGAATTATTTTCAAAGGCTTAGTAGACACAATGAAGACAGTTTTGTAGGCAGTATTATCTCAATACAGGCAAAATCTATTAATAGAAACTATGGAAACTCTGAGACACAATAAATATATAAGCCGAAATTGCTAAAATAAATATTTCTTTTGGAATATGTTATTTTAAAAGTAACCGTTGCTATGTAAGATCACTTTAGAGTTCCCTAAATGTTAGCTTAGGCCATCTCTATCCTGTAATTATTTGTACAGCCTGCCTATAAGCAGTGTACGTGAGCAGCAAAGAGCCTACCAGAGGTCAAAACAAAGGTTAATAGCTGAAGCATCTATACTAGTACTCAACAGAAGTACAAATAAATGGTTGTCAGAATGCGTCTTGCTATTGTGGCTCTAAGCCATTGAAATCTCTATTATAACATATGACAGAGATTGTGTGTGACATACGAATCCTGATTGGTTACGAGAACATGTGATTCAGAGTTTCTACAGAACTGTAGCACCTCCTGTGTCTGAGTAAAGGCCTCATATAGCCATTCAAAACTTCACAATGTGTAAGTCAGAAATTAAGAAATGGAACCCGTTGATTCGCTGGGCATTGTACGCCAAGTCGTGTGGCAAGGCACTGAGATGTGAAGATGAACAAGACAAAGTCCCCAGTCTGAAATACCTTGAAGCTAGTGGAGAAGGTTGAGATCAAAACAGATTATAATCCAACAACTGAAAGTAAAAGATCGTTTTGGGTTTCTGCAGCCACACAAAACACTTGTAATGATTCCTAAAGGTAATGTGGGAGACAGCCTGCATGGGAATGGAAATCAGAGAATGAAAGAGGGAAAAAATATTTTGGGCAGAGAGCACAATTTGAAGTGCAGAATACTTGCCAGACTAATTTCTTTTCTGTCTATTTTAGGTGCAGTGTTTGAATGTCATTATCAGATTATGCATCATTTCCTTGTTTAAACTTCAGACCCTTTTAGGAAAACTGCCATTTTGCCTACTTTTGTATTGTAGTAGCTATCACAGTACCCTGTACACAGTAGATTCTCAATAAACATTTATAAACTGGAGTAAGAAGAAGCCAAGAGTTAACTACTATTAAAAAAAAAAACAGTTGATTCAATAGAACATTTCATCCAACCAGCCTAGAAAAAACTTAGTTATCTTTATGCTGAAATTTTAATCAACTCGGCCCTGAGGACCTTAGGAGGAAACCCAGAACTTCACCATCCCTGCTTACCGCACCCACCCCAGCCAGCATTTCCTTTCCAAACCCGTGCTAAACGAACATCACCATATTCAATGTAAGCCACGATGTGTATACATTTAGAAATTACTGTACTAAGACATTTATGGTAGTTTCCATCAAGCTTATTACTTCACATTAGAGCAGAGAATACAGAGTAGACCACAGATGTAACAAAGAGAAGATGCAGAATGAACCACTGTTGGAGACCATCTGACCAACAGATGGACACACCGTTCCCACATAAATTCTTATAGAGGGAAATAGCATTTGCAAACTATACTGAAATGATTAAGCTTTTATGGGAATGGTTGGCGTGAGAGATGGTACTGGTGTCCAACACCACACTCCCATGGCCTGATTCTGAGTTCAGGAACAATTCATTCATGGTCTTTTGGATGTGAGATCCAACTCTTACCAAACTAGCAGAAACTCAGCCCAAGAGCTCCGCAAGGTCTTTCTTCTTTGTGCCCAAGAGCTTTTCCAAAGCCGCAGGTACCCAAGGTCACGCCCATCTTCCCTCAACCACAACAGGTCAGAAACGAGTGGACGAATACTCAGCTTCTCCTGCTTCCAGTGGACCATCTGAGAAGCATCTTTCATGTTTCTTGGGACATTCTGACAGTATTGTGGCAGTTTAGTTTAGTTTAGTCTAGTTATTATGAGTACCATAGGCAGTCAGAGAAGCCTAACGATAGGGTTTAGGGTTGGCTAAAAGAAAATAAAATAGCCCATTCAGGTTAGGAGCCAATTCAAGCAGCTAAGCCAAGCTTAGAGATGCAAAAGTATACAGAAGAAGAAGGACAAAAGCTACCATAAAAAGGGCGATAAAGACCTTTCCTCCCAGGAAGAAGGTATACTAAGTGAACTGACCATTCCTCTTGACCTCCAGACCTGGACTTGAAGTAGACTTGAGAAAATATCAGAAATGCAAGAGAACCAGTTTCTTTTTTTTTAATTCTTTTGAACTATCTCCTTCAAACGCCCCACCCACACCCACTGGCCCGCACACTGCCTATCTATATAAGGCCAGGACAAAGAAAACACATTGGTTTCTTTCTCTTCCTCATGACTATGCACCAAGAGCTCTTTTCTTATAATGATTTCTAATAAATACTCTCCTAAATTTTCCCTTTTGTCCTCAAATTTATTCTTCAATTTTGGAAGAAAAATACTCAGGTTTATGCAAAATTAACTGTGTCAGTACTGAACCAGTGTTTCTTACAACAATGACTGAAGGTTGCCCTTTTGTATTGTTGCTGGCTTTTTCTCATAACTGCTGATTCCTGGGATCATCTCCAAATACATCACCTGTAACCAAGTCCTTGTCTCAGGCTCTGCTTTTACAGCAACCCTGCCATGAGAAAGACGCAGAATTTAACTTTTGAATAATTATAAATTGTCTGCAAATCATAACAAGGAAACGGGCCTAAGAACTGAACATTTCAGTGCATGATATTGTGAGACAAGAATCATAAATCCAGCTGAATCAAGGAAGAAGAGAATACGTCACCAAAGACCATTCTCTTACCAAAAGAGCTTCTAGTGGTTTCTTAAGGACAACAAAGTAGGAAAAAAACGCCATAATACCACAACCTAGTGATATAGGAGGTAGAGCGTGGCAAAGCTGGCTGGGAAATGAGCAGGACTTGTCAATTACAAGATCCTGGGACAGTGCCAAATAATTCTCAGGACTTGTATGTGGAACTTCTCGTGCACATCCATGAGATGCGGACAGCATAAAAGGAGATCAGGCATCACAGAAAGTTCACCATCGTGAATTTCTGCAATAGACTGTGCTGCGTTTCTCAGACGGTGTACTTTTATTTTGTTTTTATCTTCTTTTTCTCTTTGTTTGGCCCAAGTTTGCTCTGCAGAGCTCGTTTCTCCCACACCACTCACCCCTCACTTTTCAAATAAACTTTTGGCACCATTTTTGGCTTGTCTCACCCACTTCTCTGTTCGAAGCAAGAAGATGCTGGAGTACTTTGATTGGCAAGTCATTTCTAAACTACCCAGTGACACTAGCATTTTTATTTTGCTGCATATATTCATAAATATAACTGTGCACCACAGAGCATGGATATTGATTATGTAAATTTTCTGCTAAAATATTTGGGAGCTTCCTACAGACCCTAGTTCAAGGTTTCTTCTTGGACCTCGTCAAGTGAATACAATTTCTCAACTTTATCTATACTGTGCAGATGGGATTTCCATACTCAGAGCAAGCAAAGCCAAGAGCAATATCTCAAAAATAAATAAAGGATTGACTGGATCTTTTAATATAGTTAGCCTTCCTCCGGTACATTCAGACATTTAAATCATGAAAGTAAACGTGCTGCTCCAAGAGGTCTGAAAACAAAAAAGTTACAGATCCAAGTGTGAGCCATGGAAACTCAATGACTGGATCACAGTTTATAATGGATTACTGAAATATGTCGATATTAGGATGCTCTTGAAGACTCAGAACTTTGACTCACACAAATATTTGAAAATTTGGAGTCAAGAAATAAATGGAAGCTGGGCATGGTGACACACACCTGTGATCCCAGCACTCTGAGAGGCTGAGGCAGGAAGGTCACAAGTTCAAGTCCACTTGGCCAATTTAGTGAGAACTTGTTTCAAAATTTAAAAAAAGAAAAAACAGTAGGGGGAGGATGTGCGAAGGGCCTGGGTTTAATCTCAGTATGGTACTTGTAAAAAAAAAAAAAAAGAGAGAGAAAGAGGGAAGAAGGAAAGAAGGAAGGAAGAGGGAAATACAACCATATCTGTAAGAACCTTTTAAGTCTGCTCACATGTTACTTGCTGCTATTCCCCATTATTTCTTCAGAGCTAGATGTTCCCTCCAAAGCCTCCTGTACTCACAGGTTGGGCTTTGGGGAGGTGACTGGATCGTGGGGCCTGATGCTCCTCAGTGGATCAATCCACTGATGAATCTCTAGGTAAATGTGATGCTGGCAGGGAAGGCTGGTCAGAAGAGGCCGGTCACGGAGGGTGTGGCCTGGAAGGGTGCATCTCTCCCGCACTCTGTGCTCTCTGTGCTCCCTGCACACCAGGCTCTTGTGAGCAGCTCCTCTCTGCAATGTCGCTCTGCGTGCAGTCCTGCCTGGGAGCCGACCAACTGTGGTCTGAAACAAGAGCCAGGACAAACCCTTCCTCCCTCCTGCTGCAGGCATCAGGAATGCGTCACAGCAAAGAGTAAAGTGACTAAGACACGGCCAAAATGTCAACCAGACCCCTAAATCACCTCGGACATTTCCCACAGTACTGAAGGAACAGCAATCCTTTGACGAGAAGGCCTGGTTAAGTGTTTCCAGTATGTCTTGGTTTATAGATTTTATCTGTCCTAATGTACTACTAAGGCTCTGACTGAGGTTTCTGTGCTTGAAGTTCTCCCCACTATTCAGAAAGCAGCAATCGTTTCTTTGCAGCCGAGCAAAGGGAAGATTTTCTATAGCAGAGAAGAAAGAAAATGCTTGGTCCTGTGTTCTGGAATAGACTCCAGATTTTCAAAATACAGAAATAATCTTGAATGCTACAGTAGTTTCTACTTCTTCCACTACAAAGTACCACAGGCTGATGGTTTAAAAACGAACAATATTCCTTAAGGTGTCAGCAGGTTTGGTGTCTTCTGAGGCCTGTCTTGGCTGGCAGATGGCACTCTGCACTGTGTCCTCTAACCTTCCCTTCTCACAGTCTCCTCACATGGCCTTCTCCTGTGTGTCTCTGTTGTGCCTCTGTGTGCCTAAATTTCCTCCTCCAAGGACACCAGTCAGCCCACCGTAAACCCTCATTTTAACTCGATCTCCTCAAAGACTGTATCTCCAAGTACAATCCCTTTCTGAAACACAAAGGGTTATGGTCTCAACATACGAATTTTGGAGGGACACCATTCAGCCTATAACAAACAGCAAAGCACATTTGATTTTCAAATTCTGGGCTTTCCAAAAGAAACAACTAATTAGAAAACATTTTTTAAGTTCATCTCAAAATACAGAATACAATGTCTCTGGTAAAGTTGTCAGACTTAGCAAATATATTCTGTAAAATTACATGGTGTCAATTTAACTTTGAATTTCAGATAAAAAAGAAATACTGTTTTAGTGTTGGTATGTCCAGTGGAATATTTGGGACATTCAAATATAATTAGGTATCCTACATTTTCTCTGGCAGTATTCATTTCAGGAAAAGGGGGTGGAGTACACAATAACGAGCTTTTTAAATGAGTCATACATTCTGTCCCACTGCAAAGGCAATTACTGATATAGCCAGTGTGCTCAAAGGCAACTGAACAGCCGGGAATGCTGTTGTCCAAGGAGAGCCATGCGTGTGGATGCCATCGACTAAGGACCAAAATCCTCTCCCCAGAATCTCTGATAACGTGTTGTTAACCCTTCTGCAGTTTATAAGTCCCATACTTAAAAAGGACAGCCGAATGAAAGGGAAGTAGTATGATGTGGCTGTCAATCAAAGAGACACTGAATTTAAACTGGAATTGGATTTCCCTTGAGTTTATTCACATTTTATTTCCAATTTAGCTGCTAGTAAATCAAGCTTCTCCATCATACAGTGTTAAAGTTGACTATTTGAACCTAGAAGAACAACTTAACATTTTAATTAAACTTCTATCCATTGCTCACATCATTTGAGAGTCGTTTGAATCACAATTCTGCCATTTACTATTTTAGCTATGAAACTAGGCCAGGAGAACTCGTTTCATATTTTAAATATCTGGTTCTTTATTCAAATACAACCTTTGTAAATTTTCTACCAAAGTATCATCCCATCGCATCCTCTCCATCACCAAACTACAGACACAAAAAAATAGTGAAACTTCTAAGTAGGCTTCTCTTCTTGTGCCAAGAGCAGAACTAAAGACTAGAAAATGAAGTGGTTTTGTTGAGAAACCTAAAGATTACAATAGAAATCAAGCAAAAAATTTACTGATGTAGAACTACTGCCATCTAAAGGCCGCACACAGTATTACAAATCAGCTTTTGTTTTCGCTATCTGACCAGCTAATAATAAGTAACATAGAGATTAATTTTTAGGCATTTGTATATTTTGTCATGTTTTTTCAAATAATTAAACACATTTTATAGTTACTCTTTAAACAAATTATATGGGCAAGAGAATATATGTACTATCACAGGTTATGTGAAAAATTGAACATTCCAATGTTTACTATGGAGAGTTTTAAAAAGCACATTTTAAACTCTTTCCAAAGTAACAGTTTGACAAATGTATGAAGTACAGATGTTAAAATGCAGTACTATATGCCATGAAAAGCCATTGATTGAGTTATTTTGGAGTCTAAAATTTAAATTAGCTGATCACAAAGTCATTATTTAGGTAAACAATAAGTTATATCTAAGATCAAAGTTGCTATATTATAGTAATATCTTTATTAAAAGATATGTCTGTTGTAATAAATGAATTCAAATCTATAAATCAACAACACTATAACTTATTTCTGAATGATTCTAAATTATTGTATAACTGTGTAGTTATAAAACTCAGTAAATGGAATACTTAAAAAAACTGAACTTCAGGGCATGGTATTAATATTATATATAAGTAGAGGTACCTAAATTTGAAAAAGTAAATTAATATAAGCCAAAATTCGTATCATTTAGACATCTCGCAAGTGGCAAATACTATTTGCTACATTTAGCACAACAATACAGATTAGAGTAAAATTGCATTATTGACTGTCTTGGTCTCATCATGCTGCCTTAATATAATACCACAGGTTTCAAACCAAAACGATAAAAATTTTCTCCCAGTTTTGGAAGGCTGGAAGTTGAAGATTAAGGTGTCATCAGAGCTGGCTGATAAGTAGATCTCTCTCCTGGGCTTACAGATAGCCACCTCCTCATAGTGCCCTCGAGTGGTCTTTCTTTGGCGCTCACAATCTCTGGTATCTCTTACTATTCTCACAGGACACTAATCATATCCAATAAGAGACCCACCCTTAAGACTTTATTTAACCTGATTATCTCCCTAAAGAACGTATTTCCAAACACTGAGGGTTCGATCTTCCACATATAATTGGTAGAGACACAATTCACTCTAGAACACTAATATATCCTTCATATCACTCAAAGAAATTAATTTCTATCTGAGTAGAAGATTGAATTTATCACTGACAATAGAAAAGATGTGGCATTTTATAGAAGTATGATAAAAGATTAATGTGCAGGGAAAAGAAAATAACAAAAGAAACCTTTTGAAACAGAGTAAATATTTGTATTTAAACTCAGAGTTTTGATGGGAATAAGAGAGTAGAGGGGAAACTTCTTAGGTCAGACTGAAGTTTGAGAAAAGCACATAGGAAAAGTTTAGTGGGGCTCACAATGAGTATGATCCTCCACAATGATAATACTGGACGATTTACAAAATTCTCCTGCCAAGGGTAAATGATGTGGAGTCCAGGACAAGGTCTCTTTGGGTGGACATAAAGAATATAAGAAATATAATAGCTGCTACTCAGCAAGTAGGTAAGACTGCTGATGAATGTGTGTAACAGCCAACTCCAGTAGCAGGACCACCTGGTTACAAACCAAGGGGTCTTTTTCTTGAACAGTAACCACCCCCAAAAAAGAATTTCCCCATCCCCAGTTCAGCATACAGCAGGGGCTGTAAAAGGAAGAAACGAAACTTTTATAGTCACACTTTTCCTTCTGGCAATGAATGTTCTAGTACACTCATCTTACTAAGAAAATTTCTAAAGTGCCTATCCCGCAATAAAATATCCTCCAAGGACACCTGTGACCTTCAATATGTGGTCCATCTGGAAGTCTGATTTTGGTAAGGACTCCATGGCAGAGGGCAAAGAAGAATGCCAAGGTGAACACTCACCCCCACAGACAGTAAGGAAGTGGGTGTTGGGCTCTTATCAACGAATAGCTCAATCTTGCTGAGGATTCTTTCCTGTTCCTATTCCAGAGAGATCTGTTTGGGGCTTTTAAAGGTTATGGCAGAACAAGCTATCAATTTTTTCAAATGAGTCCACTAGGTATTCTAAGTGTCACACTCGACTGCACTATCTTGTGCTAAATTAATCCCTTGATTAGTCTATTAGCTTCTTTAGTTAGTATTTGTGAGGGTTAAATGCAATTCTCAATCAATTATATTTTCATTATGTCATGACTATATTGATTTTTTTTTAACCATTGGACAAAGTGTTTCTTTACATTTAAAACAGAAGCAGCCTAAAGACAATAGATTAGTATTCTTTTTCTTTTAAATGAGGAGCTGTACGGTAAAATCTTAACGCGCTAACTCTTCACATCCAGGAGCTTGCTGAGAGAATTAAGTGCCCTTTGACATCCACTGCATGTAAGGGATTAAGTTCTCTTCTCAGCATCCAAAAGGACACCAGTTACACACAATCCCTGAAGAAACGCAGCAAACTGTCAAGTTATTTTCTGCTCTCTTATCCTTCAAACCTTCGGGTTTCTCTTATATGAGAAATCCAAACTATAAATACAGAGCAGAACAAAAGATAAATAAGTAGTAGAAAGATACATCTTTCTCAAAGGGGAAGGAGACCAAGAGATGGAGGGAAGAGGGCCGGAGGGAAGGGAAGTCCCGTATGTTTTAAGTACACGTACCAAGGTACAGAAGGAATGTAAACAGTGTACTGCAAACATGCACTAAGAAAAATAAAATATATCTTGTGGCAGCAACAGTTTTCTTCTGTACTATGGTCCATAGATGCCTAATGAAGTTTCTAATGTCTTTTCAGAGAATTCATTGAGACAGAAAATAGGTTTAGGAAATAACCAGTATCAGTCTCTAACCAGTGTCATTTTGCGGAGTGGTCCTGGGCGGTGAATAGTTACTCTCTGCCGCACTCGAAGGGTGAAATGGTAACACGGGTGCCTTTGGTTTTACTGATTAGGAAACGATGGGCTATACACAAGGCTTTGATTCCACACAGCCTCACTAACGACGTTGGCGAAAAGACCTACCGAGCTGTGGGCCGAGTCAGAAAGCCCTTAGCGGGCGCTTTCCCCTTCATCCTGACTGGTTCGCACAGGAATTCAGGTCAGGTCACAGCGGGCTCTCCGAGGCTCGGCGGCTTCCGCGGGGCCCGCGTGGGTCCCAGCCGCGGCCCTCAGCTCCGCATCCTCCCGCCCACGGGCGGCGCACGACGCGCCGGAGTTAGACGGGCGGGGCGCGCTTGGGACGCTGGCGGCGGGGGCGGGGCCAGCGCGCCGGGGCGGGGCCAGAGGGCAGGAGCCACGAGGCGGGGCGGGGCCAGGGGCCGCCTGCCCCGCCCCGCGCCTCCGACCGGGTCTCGCCCCGCAGAGGCCCTCCCGCGCGCTCCTCGTACGCTCCCCGGCGGAGCGCTAGCCGGTGCCCGCGCAGCCATGGCTCAGCACTTCTCCCTGGCCGCCTGCGACGTGGTTGGCTTCGATCTGGACCACACTCTGTGTCGTTACAATCTGCCCGAGAGCGCCCCGGTGAGTGGCGCGCGGCGCGCAGCTGCATGGCGGCCCCCGGGGAGCCGCGTCTCGGGGCGCCGCGCGTGCGCAGAGCTCCGCCCTCCGCTAGCCGGGCGGAAGTGCACGTCGCAGCCGCTCGCCTTTCGGGGGCTGGGCACTGCGAGAGGGTGGGCAAGAAAGGGGCGAGGGGAGGCAGGTGGCGCCTAGTCAGGTCGGGAAGCGGTTTTGAGGGCAGACGAAGAGTGACCCCCAGAGGGCTGCCGGTGTCCACGAATCCCGGCCTTGGACGTCTTTAGAAGTCCTTGTGGGCATCAGCCGGGAGTAGACAGGGCCGCCTGGGTTGGGACTTGGATTTTCCGTGGCTGCGTCTATCCTTTGCCGTGTGCGAGCGACTGCGTATCAGATTTTAATTAGCACACACCGAGTTTAAGCGCTGCACTCAGGAAGAGACTGTAGTGTATTTGGCCGAAAAAGGCATTAAGATTTTAGCCCTAATTTTCCCTTTACAGTGAGAAATAAACATGTATTACGCGCCCACCACGTGCCCCATACACTTTGAATATATTCTAATCCTAAAAGCCTTCCAAGCTTCACTGGGCCCTGGGGATGGAGGGGGTCGAGTACATGACTACACCTGTGCTCCCAGGTTAATTGGCCTGCCCCACTTTCTTCAGTTTTGCAGGAAACTAATTGTGAAAAATGTAAGCATCCGAAAAAGAGAGTTGATTATGAATGCAGCAGTCAGGGAGGGGACTCTTCAGCCAAACAGCCTAGCTCAAGACGATGCTCCGTGGGGACTGTGTGTGACTTTGGACAAGTTACTTAACCTGTGTTCATTCTCAGTTTCCCCATCTGTAAAATGGTACTAATAATTGAGTTTACTTCAAAAGAATGTTACAAAGATTAAGTGGGCAGTAGCTACGTAATACTTAGACCAGTGAAACAGCACCTGGTAAAACCAGGTATTTGCTTTCATAGTTTCCACCCAGGCCATTTGGAAACCTTACCACTTATGGGTAGAACTCCAGGTCACTGGGGCAGACAGTAATCCAGGCTGCTCATTATAGTCATGTTAATGCCCTGGTCAGGTCAGTTCCTCCAAGATAAAAA